>BGPR01003055.1:135509-150868 GCA_013235015.1 Araneus ventricosus | reverse complement strand
CCGTGGCACCGATCCAACTGTGGGGTAGCCCCGAGATATTGCGTCACTCTGTTCTGGCTTCCAATTTCCACTCTTCCGCCTTTTTGCATACATAACGCAGCTTCACGTCATGCTCTAAATTTAACTCCCTTTACTACGAACGACCCCACGGTGACTGCCCCTGCGCTCACGGAAGACGGAGTTTACCTGGCACGGGATGGGTGTCGAGGTAGACTGCTAAACCCAGATTCTTTTCTTTGTTTATTTGGATGGAAAAGAAAGATTACACTGAGGAGACCGAAACGTGTGCCGCAATGATATAACGTCGCGCTTCTTTCCATCAGTCTGGGAAAACCAAGTCAATTCACTTTTTACTTTCTCGTATAGGAATTATACAAAGAGAAAGTATTGTAATCGTCAAAAAATTCGAATTCGAGATTTTGACGAATCTCCACGCTTTAGACCTCCCCGAGTCCGAAAAATACAACTTTGGAATCATGTCTGTCTGTGTCTGTTAACACGATAACTCGGAAAACTATTAGAGCTACGGGGATGAAATTTGGTATGTGGTCTTTACACATAATTTGTAGGTTTTTATCAAATTTTGGACAAAATCCGTCCACGGGAAGTCAGTCAGTCTGTATGTCCGTGTTTATGTGAACGCGATAACTCACAAACTTAAGTAGCCAGGTGGATGAAATTTGGTACAAATTTTTATCGTCAGCAATGTAGGTTTGTATCAAATTTTGGACCAAATCCGTGAAAGGGTTAGCTGCCTGTCTGTTTGTATAATCGCATACTTTTGAACGCAATAACTTCTTTCAATAACCAGCGGGAGTGGTCTCCCCTAAACTTTCTCGTACACTTCCCCCAAAAAGGTGCTGTTTCCCTTCCCCCCGCGTGGATAAAAAAATTCGAACCAACTGTAACCCAGAATCCAATGACTATCAGAAGGGTTTTCATTGTAGATTATAGTGATTGTAAAATATCTACGTAAAGAATCAAATTCAAAGAGATGCGTGACGATTAAATGCGAACCGATTTTCCCCTCTTACCGTCTCAAGTACAAAGCGGCGTAATCCTACCGTGTGCCAGGCATTGCTACCAGAGATTGCTACCAGTACGCATGCGCATTGAGTTAGTTTCAAAAGTGAACAAGTATGCGATTATACAGACAGACAGACAGACAGTCAGCCCGTTGACGGATTTGGCCCAAAATTTTATACGGGTCTACATTCATGACGATAAAACTGTGTACCAAATTTTATCCATCTAGCTATTCAAGTTTTTGAGTTATAGTGTTCGCATGACCGCGGACAGACAAACAGTCAGACTTCCCGTGGACGGATTTTGTCAAAAATTTGATAAAAACCTACAAATTATGTGTAAAGACCACGTGCCAAATTTCATCCCCGTAGCTCTAATAGTTTTCCAAGTTATCGTGTTAACAGACACACAGACAGACATAATTCCAAAATTGTGTTTTTCGGACTCGGGGATGTCTAAAACGTGGAGATTCGTCAAAATCTCGAGTTCAAATTTTTTGACGATTACAATACTTTCTCTTTGTATACTTCGCAAACGAGAAAGTAATTACTTTGATAAATGAAATTTTCTATGTGGTCTTCTTACCTTAATGGTAGATTTATGTCCAATTTTTGTGTCAATCGGTTAAAGAAAAGGTGTTCAAATAGCAAATTTCGTTTTCTTTATCTTACACCCAGCCCTATTGATGGTAAACACGTCGGCTTCTAATTCCACTTCCGCGTTGGACGACATTCAAAAATCGTGTATGACGTTTCGCTTATTTTTTTCCCCCACTGCGTTTGGGGTTCTTGTTCGTTTTACTGCCTTTTAGCTTATTTTTTTTTCTATACATGTGTTAGGAATATACGAGAAAGTTTAGCGGAGACCATTCTTTTATTTTGAGGGAAAACTAATTTAGTTCTGAACAAAGTTACACCGCATCGCTATGTTACTACTCCCTAATTATCACTATTATTATTTAGGGTTTTTTCTTTTCTTTTTCTTTTTCATTCCGTCAGAAAAGCAGCTCTTGTTTTGGATGAAAGAGACTGATCGTTGAGGAGAAATGGTCGTCTTATTCGACGATAATTTTTCCCAAAAAACCATAATTTTAATATTCTAAATAAATAAATAAGTAAATATAACGAAGTAATGTATAAGCATAAATAAATATAACAAAAATGAAAAAAATAAGTAAAACAAAAGACTGAAGGGATACATTACTTTCAAAGACGTTTTTAAAGATCTAGTGCATGAGATACTCGCTAACATATGAGACAGACTCAATTCATGTTCACGTGATACATGTGAAATGCGACGCGCCATTTTAATTTTGGAATCTGCAGCTTTAACCTATGGCTAGGAAATAGAAATAACTACACAATTCGCATGCCAGATGTATTAAATGAATTATATTTGCTGCAATTGTTCGTAACTTAAATTGACAGCATTACTTGCTATATCATTACCCGTCGTGACTGTTAAATAGTTCTGAATAATTATCCAATCGAATTTTAAAGAAATTCAAAATTTAGTTTTAAATAAGAATAATAATTGATACTTTTGATAAAAAATAATAATAGAAACTCTTTATTTAAATCAAGAGTCGTTTGATTTCATGAAACATTTAAGATGCGTAAATGCACTCAATTACGTGTCGGATTAAAACGAACAGCCCCGAATTTTGCTTATAAGTAAATAGTTGATATCAAAAAAATATTAAATCGATTGAATTTTTAAAATGTTAGATAAAAAAGATTAATTCTCTACTTTTGCTAAACTTTTAAGGTACCCAAACGTATCTGGGACAGTTCTGATTTCGGACTTGTCCAGATTGAAAAAATTGTCCGAATTGTTCTTTATTTTACTTATAAGTATTTTATATTTAAAAAAAGTTTAATTAGATGTCCTTTTTGTAAAAGGCAGCTTCTGAAGAATTCTCCTTCCCTATTTTGCTATCCAAAGAATATGAACACCCTGGATGACTTATGTGTCCAGAAGAGAAAATATCTTCTGGCTGAAATTTTTTTAAATACTTAATTATCTTATCTTCTTTATTAATAATATTTGTTTTTATTTTATTTATTACATATTTTTTCAAATTTTGTTAATACCGCCTACACCTACATTTAGCCAGCGTCCCGGTTTCTTCGCCTGGTCCCTGAGTGTCCCGGACTGAAACTCAGAAAATGTGGTTAGTTTATTCACCACTGATTTGTTCGGTGAAAACAGTCTAACAAGCAGGATAATGAAAAATGGCGCTTTATTCCCAAATATTCAGGAAAACACGGAGCACAGGTAACAGGAACAATCGCTCTTGTACAGATTAGCAACGCAAACAAGCAGCAATTCACTAATAATGACAGTAACAGCACTTTCGGCGTCTAACAGCTTACCAGCTCGCACTGCAGACGAAACTCCAAAGTCATCCCTCCAAGGCGTTCGGAATCCAAAGACGTTCGCAGACGATCAACACACCAAGTCCAAAGACGATGCAACACGTTCCAAGACGATTCACGCGTTCTAAGGTGATTCATCCCCTGTGATCCGAGCACGGCGCTATTTATAGTCTTTCGGACAGGCCTTGGCGGCACTTGGAAATCTCTGGAGAAATCCGGATCTCGGCTCCTAATAGAGATATCAAGAAAATAATCACATTTTCGGGAATCTTCGATTTGTCGCAAAAGTCGCCAAGGTGAGGGGTCTAGACCTGGCCGCTGCCTGTCATTCCATACTTACCCCTGTAAAACTCTCTTCCCGACCATAAGACTAACATTGACAGGAAGCGACATTCCATGTTCGTAACAGTATTAATTACCAAATTGAGTTGTCCCTGACCATAAATAATGCCCTGGTTCATATATTGAAGTTGAATTCGCCAGGACTTCCATGATTGGCAAAGTTTGAATTTTTATATTTTTTATACTTATTAACATCACTTCAAAATCTATTTCGAAATGAAAACCAAATAAAATACATTGAACTGAAGCAATGAATTGTGGGCAATATAAATGCACACACCAGTGATGGGGTTTTTACAGAGCGCACGAACTCTAAGGTCCAAAATCTCCGAAAACTAATAGATGTTTCCTTTAGACTTTGCTAAAAAGTTCTTTAAACCTAGATAACGGTCACTTTTGCTTGGCACGGAATTTTTGGCCCATAGAATAATGTTAAAATAACATCTATTAACGGCCAGACAAACCCCTCTGAGCGGAAGGACTGTTTGCCCATTCAACTTCAATGAAATACACTTCTCACTAATATTGGACCTTTTATTAATTATAAACGGAGGAAAGAAAGAACAAACCAGCGGGAGTGTTCTCCCCTAAACTTTCTCGTATACTTCCCCAAAAAGGTGCCGTTTCTCTTTCCCCCGCGCGTTTAAAAAAATTCGACCCTATTGTTACCCAGAATCCAATGACTATCAGAAGGTTTTTTATTATAGTGATTGAAAAATATCTAGGTAAAGAATTTCAAAGAGATGCGTAACGATTTTCCTCTCTTACCGGCTCAAGGACAAACTGACGTAATTCGCTACTCCGTAATGAAATTCCGTTCCGTTCCTCCAGTACGCATGCGCGTGGAGATATCGAATTCTCTTCAAAAGTAAATTATACAGACCGACAGACAGTCAACCCTTTGACGGATTTGGCCCAAAATTTTATATGGACCTACATTCATAATGATAAAACTGTGTACCAAATTTTATCCATCTAGCTATTCAAGTTTTTGAGTTATAGTGTTCACATGACCGCGGGCAGACAGATAGACAGACTTCCCGTGGACGGATTTTGTCCAAAATTTGATAGAAACCTACAAATCATGTGTCAAGATCACATACCAAATTTCATCCCTGTATCTCTAATAGTTTTCGAGTTATCGTGTTCACAGACACACACACAGACATAATTCTAAAATTGTGTTTTTCGGACTCGGGGAGGTCTAAAACGTGGAGATTCGTCAAAATCTCGAGTTCGAATTTTTTGACGATTACAATTCTTTCTCTTTGTATACTTCGTATACGAGAATGTAAAAAAAATCATACATTCAAAAACAACATCCAAAATCAGATCGAAATGAATCATTCCTTTCCTAATGTGAAGAGAAAAGTGAACTTCGGTCTCTGAAGGCGCTGATTCAGACTTTGACAAAGAAGATGCTCCACAGATTTTTTGGGGAAATAGATGATATTTTTTTCATCATTCCTAACAAACAGCTACCGACGAAACGTTTAGGGATTAATTTTTCGAATTAAAAAAAATCGAAAAAACAAATGATGTTTCTGAAAATAGCTGAAAGATCCAAACGAACACAAATTGTATCTTTAGAAAAAAATTCGAACCCCCCACCCTTTTTTTTTTAGATGATTCCTAAAATTCTTTTTATCAGATAAACGAAAATAATAATAACGAATTAGGGTTTGTTTAAACACGTATTTTGTAATCCCAAACATGAAATCCCTTTAGAGGGGTCTCCCCTCTGAGCGGCCAATTTGGCCGCTATAGATATTTTTCTGTATTTATAAATGTACAATTATCTGTGAAATACATGATTGGATTCTCATGTATGGGAAGGAAGAGTTGAAATGTGAGCGCCAAGAAATGGATAATTCCGCTTTATTCAAGAAAACAACGTATCTTCATTGGGGTCAATCATTTCAAACCAACATCAAATCTCTTTTTGCTTTTTACATTGGAAATCAGAATATATATCGTGTCTTTCCTTTTTAAAAAATAGAAACGACAAAGATCGAACTAACACTTCATCAGCTTAATTCGAAGCAACAAATTTTTTTCCCAAATTATGTATGTTACGAATTTAAAAGGGCTCTCTTCATTAGATAGTGCTTTTTCCCCCAACTGAAGTATTTGTAATGTGTAAGTAATAAAAAAAATATATATGGGTGTAATACAACTAGTGCATACGTATGTGCGAACAGTTGACATTTAGAATAGTTAGACAAGAACCACAGTTCGAAGAGCTTTGAAAAGAAAGCATCTTGACCTTGAGAAAATCTCGCAGATGACGGTAAGTAGTATTCTTGCTTGCCATCACATTACTCTTGCTTTCTATGAAAACTTCCTTCCTCCTGCACTTTTCGATTTCCTGAAAAGCAACTGGCCGGCAGGGACAACTTTCTTTCCCTGATCCACCTTTGTGTATGAGTGTGATTTATTATTATTGCAACAAGCAGTTAAGACAACTTCAATACTCCCCTCACAGTAGGAGATCCTTCTCCGCACCGAAACAATAATACAGAACATACCCCTGTACAAACCCCATACAGAACAAAGTCTGTTTCCCCCAGGACCAGGGAAATATCTATGGCCTTGTGTTTCCCCTGATTCCTAGAAGTTTGTAAGCGAAAACACGTGTGGCTCGTCTATGGTAAGGGCCGGACAAAGTGACCATCGGAGGGAGCGTTTCAAATTCCAAATGAATCTATTTCTAGTGCCCTTTGTTACTACATTCATGGTCATGCACAGTTCATGCTAGAAATAAAAGGTACTTCAGAAGATGAAGGTCTAAGAAATTGATTAATTCACCTCCACTTTCCATTTCTATCATTGCATTTGTACATTTAATATATTTTATATTACTTTAATATGAACTACTTTCAGTAAAAATCGTTCGTACGTACGATCGTAAAGTACGTTCAGTAATAATCCGAAGCACCTTATTCAAATTCGGGACTATTTTTAGTCTGGGACAAGGCGTCAAAATTCGACATAGTCCCGTCTAATCCGGGAAGCCTGTTCTCTTTTCTACTGAATTACTTACAGCAAGCAACATTCTTAATTAATTGTGCCATTCTGCACAAGATTGTTTAAGCATCTAAAATTAATGCAGTGAAATCAGATTTCGCGAACACCACAGTCTTTGAACTTTAAAGTTATAAAGGTCGAAATATTATCCATGCTTAAAAAAAAAAAGAATTAAAAATTGAATAAGATTTTAAAAAAGAGTTACAGTTTTCAAATTTAAAATCTGTTTAGTAATCTGAAGTTTTCTTTTTTTCCCTTCCTCTCCCTATTCAGTACTTTTTTTTCATCACATTTCCTTCTGCAAGCCATATGAAACATATAAAAGGTACCTACAAAAAGTGAAAAATTCTGTATTAAGATTTTTTTCATGACAAATATTTAGAGTGAAGCAAAGCATTTCTGCTTATGTAAAACAACGGAATAAAGTCTCTTAGCATGTTGCTAGCTAGAGAAGTAGAACTTATTAACAATTTTAAGTCATCTGTTATAAAATAATGCTTAAATTGATGATAAAAAATTTATTTACACATTGACAAGGGATATAATACTTGAAATTTATTGAAGTGTACGTTACTTATTCTCATCAGACAGTAAAAAAACTTTTGTGTACACAGCTTGCGAAGAGAAAGCGAAAACTATGATTCATATCAGTTGAGGTGAAGCCGATTCAGCTAAATAACTCAGATAGGTCGAGATAGTCCCGAAAATTAATTAACTTTTTACATATTACTCATTACTAAATAGATCATATTAAAAAAAAGAATAACTAGATTTAAATTTTTAGAAAAATAATTTTAAATAAAAAGTAAAGTATAAGAGAATTCAAGAATTCATTTACCCAACTTTTGCTATATGCACAATGTCTAGACCTCCCAGATTTTTAGGTATAGTCCCAATTTTAGTATAGTACATAAAAAAGTGTCCCGAATTTGAGTTAAATATCACGGATTATTTCCCACTTATTAGTAAATAGTTCGTATTAAAAAGAGAAATTAACTAGATTTAACCTTTCAAAAAGTTAGCTTTTGAAGATTTCTTCCCAACTTTCACTGTAAAAAGAATCATCACACTATAACACTACCTTAATATGACCAATGAGGATGAATCAGCCTGAAGATAAAGGCAATGGAAAAATATAATAGTTGTGTTTCTTTATCTCTTCCTAATTTTTTTAATTATTTCTGAATTTATTTTATTTACTTATATGCATATTTTTAGGGGGATTTGCCCAATATTCCCTCCTTCTCCTTTTTACCACGTTTTTATTAACTCGGTTTCTTGTCTGTCTGTCTGTTCGGTACAAATTTTGGAATGAATTTTAAACTCACTTCCCGATGAGCTGGAGACTTGAAACTTTAAACATAGCTCAGAACTAGATGACAATGCAATATTATTTCGCTTTCTTGTCTGTTAATTTTTTATTTCATATTTCGTGTTTTACCGACCCAGAGCTTCGATAGATGGCGCTGTCCAGTCGTCACTCGTGAATAGCGAGGAAGGGAAATCTCGAGTTTGAAGGATTCCGAGAAATCGCGGGGGAACATCGAAGAGTGGATTGAAGTTCGGCGGGGAGGGTTTGCTATACCAGAGTGACAATAATTTGTTTGCCGTGAAATTCCAGAGGTGGGGGGGAAGTAAAATGCTGTTCGGGTGCTAGTTGTTTTCACGAAGGTTTCTGCGTCAAGTAACTTAATTTTTCAGGAAAATAACAATTTTCTATTTATGATCAGTTGAAGAGAAACTGAAATAAACCTGAAATTTGCCACATGTCTCCATCATAATCTCATCAAGATGGTTAAAATCGATTGCAAAATTTCACACACAGAAGACTAAAAAGCAGAAAATAATTATTTAAATAAAATAAAAATTTTAATATACCACGTTTTTAAAACGGACTAAAAAGTAAAAAATAATTTCTTCTAGCCCCATACAGATTTATAACCCCATACAGATTTATAACCCCATACAGATTTAAAACGAAAAACGTTGGGCGCATGCAATAGATAATTGATGCATAAGTAGTTTATTTCAGTCACTAACAATTTTTTTGCAATGGAAATTATATGAACTGTTGTGTGAGTTTTCTCAACGACAGCTACTCCCTACACTCCTTACTATTAAATATTGCATGAGCCCCACGTTTTTCGCTTTAAATCTGTATGGGGTTATAAATCTGTATGGGGCTAGAAGAAATTATTTTTTACTTTTTAGTCCGTTTTAAAAACGTGGTATATTAAAATTTTTATTTTATTTAAATTTTCTAGTCAGTGCCCCGGATGGGTTTAGAGTTTCCTGGATTGAAGTTCTGAAAATCTAGTCTTTTTAGTTGAACTTATCACTTATTTACATTTGGAATAAAAGTACGGTCCACAAATATGGATTAGTTGGGATGAAAACTACCCCTCCCCCCGTCGAAAAGAATTTACAATCCCTACTCCAGTTCCTTTTTAGTTCTATTTTTGTTCTATATATTTGTTTAGTTTTTTTTCTATTCGTTTCTGATTGGTCAAGCCAAGCTTCATTCAACTCATTGGTCACTTTAATTCCTTGTCAAATGCTTTTCTTTAAAATGGCCCAGGAAGAAAACAAAATGGTTTCTTTAGTTATTCCAAACTTTTATTTCCAACCAGCCGCCAAATTTAATTTATTGAGAAATATATCATAGTTAATATAATTTCTAACCATATTTTTTCGTAGCATTTAAAACAAATATATACATCACTAATTTCATTACTTTTATCACGTTATATAATTATTAAATTAAATCTGTTACCCTAATTTCGAACGACGATTGTCGTACCAGTAGAACTATCAATTTACCTAGCCCATGCCATTCCTTTATAAGAAAATTATTCAAGTTTTTAAAGAATTTCTGTTTAAGAAATTCAAGATAGCTATATTAGATTAGATATGATAGATAATTAGATTAGAATAAAAAAGTTACAGAATTTTAGATTTTCATACAAATGTTGTAATTTTTGAATAAATTATGTGAATTAAGAGCAATTTTATCTAATAATGAAACTGATATTTTTATTAATATTTTTAAGATTCATATCCCAATTTTATGCTTTGTTGTTAATCAACTTAAGTAATTTTTATAATTCATAATTACTTGTTCTTTCTATAAATAAAAAGAAATGTCACGTCTTAAAAATGATTTTCTGTTGGCAAATAAAATTATTTGCAAACATTTAAGAATATTAATAATTTGTATCTTGAAACGTAAAAGAAATTGAAACGTAGTACGAATAAATTTCAACAAAATTTATGATTAATTATTTAGAATATTTTATGACTATATTTATAGAGGGCGTTTGGAAATTTGCTACCAAATCTTCGAAAGTTGAAAAACATATTAAGTTTAATCTACCGTCATTTAGAGGTAAAAACACTATACAAAACTAGATAAAATAGAAGTGTATTAGTTTACTAATTCAGTTTTTGTTTACATTTTTATCTATCTTCCATTAGCGAAGTAACATCCTATTATGTTACCTCTCCTAACAGTAATTCAGCTTGGAGATGAGCCCTCTAAAGTAAAGAATGTACATCTCTTGTACTAGAATCCTTTCTTTTCGGTTTCTGAGAAATACTCCTGCAAAGCTGTCCTTGAAGGAGGGGGCCGGCAAGTGGAACTTTCTTCTTTGTCCGAACTGATGGTAACAGCAAGTGCACAAAATGGCTACCTGAACGGACAGAAATTTGGAATTTTCACATAACCTGTCGTCGAGCATCGTAAAAGCTAGATGGCGTTTGAACTTATTTGAATCTATCTAGTACAGAAATTTTCGAATTTTGATCAAAATGTAATAAACTTCCATTATATAGATTCCAAACAGAAAATTCAGTTGTATGTTTAATCTGACTTGTGTATTACTCACAAACAATTGACTATAGAGACTGAAATTCAAGTAATTACGTTGAGGTTATGCATCTCTGGAAATAGAATTTTATTGAACCTCTTCATTCACTTGTAGAAAAGGCGGTACTATAAAGCATTTGTAAAATTTGGCGACCATGCTGTACTTTTAATTTTAACCATTCATGATAAATAATGGGATTCTTTATATTATAGTTTATAATACGATACTCTCCTTTCCGCAAATGCAAATTAAGTAATATGCACTGCTGGCTAAAAGTTTTACAAGATTTGTAGAATGCGAAACATTTGGAGTATTAATCGTCGAATTGCAATTTTAATTATGTATTTAATTTATAAGTATTTTGTATTTACTTATGATATTCAATTTTCATAAAATTCAATATTGCTGTTCGAAGATTCAAGTTTCAAAAATACTGAATTGTGGAAATTTCTCCTCAACATTTTGTTTCCCTTAGAGAACAAGAGAAATTCTGCTCGTCGCAATGCTAATATCTTTCTGAATTGTAACGGTATTTAACTGTAATTTTCATATAAGTTGCCCTGAGCATCTTACTTTGAAATTATGAAAGAAAAATCACGCTACGTTTCGCACATTTGCACAGTGAAATATTATTTACTACAAATACTCATATTTCCTCTAATATTCAAAGTATTTGCTTCGAATTTTAATACAATGTTTCTCTAATATACTGTCAAATATTTTCTAAGTTTCGTATAATTTGGTTGAAAACCCTACATGTTATAAGCAGAAAACATGCTGGAAAATTTGTGATTTTTTAAGAAAACCTTTATATGAATATTCGTACTATTTTTACGAAAATGCATATAAATATTGGGGACATCAAACAAACCACTGATGAAAGTTGCAAATCATTAACGAATTTCTGATAAGCGGAGTGAACCCAGATTTTTTTCTTCTTCATCAACTTTTGATCGGTCCCCTAAATGCCCTCGGGGCCGAATATTCACTATAAAATGTGAGTTTGAGCCTCTTCTTTACACGATCAAAGTTCAAAGAAAATTCATCGAGCCTTTCGGGGGAAAAATGTGGAATTCCTAAAGTGTTCACATCTTTCTGTCACCTACCTGTATGAAGTCCTGGTGTCCTTCAAATTTGTTTTCGTTGGTCAAACCTCCTCATTTTCGTGTGGTATGAGATTTTGGAGAGTGGGTGCTGATTTCGGTATCTTTCTCAGCAATGACCGCGGTTCAAATTTACGAGATCGATTTCCAATAACCTTGGTATAGCTGTTTGGATGTTATTTTAAGAACCCAATTCCTTGATTAACTTACTAATTATTTAAAAATTTCTTCCCATAGATCCGAGACCATGCTAAGTAACATTTTGGATCATGAAATAGTAGTCCAACTTCAATCAACTGGTACAGGGAATGAGTACTCTTTTTTTGATGATCACTTTGTCGAACAGTTTCTGTTTAAATCTTTATCGATCTGTTTCTTTAAAAAAGCATACTATCATATACGAAATAAAATATGAAAGTAATACCGTGAATTCTCAACAACATCATTTTGTTTCCTTTGACACATACGCACAAAAGCGGTAAAAGCATCGAAGTACGGCCAAGATTTTGTATATGTGAGAACCCCGGCTCCCCCCTACTATACTAACTCCCTCAGAACAAGTCGTCTCATGAACTTTGAATTGAAAGAAGACGAGACGTGCCTTTCCAAGACCTGCTTTTTTACACTACAAATGAAAACGATTTTCATCATCAAAAAAGTCACGAATTTAAACTTATATATAAGATATTCTAATTAATTTTAAATGGTATTGTAATTAAGGAAACAATATAAGCAGTAACATAACGAGAGTAAGTTTTTTTTAATCTTAAAGAAGTTGGGACAGCCTCTGTGCCACCACCCCTCAAAGGGTTAAAATATAAATTCCATGTAATCAGATAGAAGGAAGAAAACTCATTAAATTTAACTATTTGCTTTAAAATTGATAATTAAAATCTCACCTTATAACTTATATTCAAAACAAAACGGATGTCGAGTTCAAGGGTGTTTTTCACTGTGCTTCGTGATATACAATTTTAATAGAGATAATATAGATAAATTACTCATCGGTCAGTTATAGTTGTATTAATACATTTAGGAACTTTCCGAGATTATTTTATCTGATGCGGTAGTCGGAAAATATAGAAAAAAAAAGCAAAATCTCTATAGCCAGTGAACGGGAGCTCTTCTCTGTTTGGGCACATGTGTTGTCAGACCTGCTTCCAGCCAAAATGGATCGTTTTTCCCGCGTCATCTGAGAGGCGAATATTGATTGCAAATATATATAAAACTGCCTAGAATTTTTTTAATGTTATTTTTCATTTCGAAGCATTTTCAAGTGATTAGAAAAATTAAAAAAAAAAAAAATGCTGAAGTTCCCCATTGTGCCATCTTCATACGACCATTAATGCTAAAAATATCTTCCAACAATTACCTCGTTAATTAAAATATCTTAGTCTTTTTTTTCTCTCTCTCTCTCTCTTCTATTCATCCTAGAGCATCTATCTTTTAAACTCCTAATACCCAGGATCATCTTAACAAATTTTGGCGCCCTGGGGTAGAGTAATTTGGTGCCCCATCAGAACCGTAACTAGGAAGTTGGGAGCCTGTGGCCCAACGAAAATACCTATCTAATACAATAAGTGAGGGAAAAGTTAACCTGTTCTCTGGTTAACGCTTTACAATTTTGCAAATCAGTGTCTTTTCAAAATAGGATTTTACAATTAAGCTTCTGTATTGTAGGCAACTTCTATTGCGCGCATAATTTAGGATTTTTCTCACTGATTGTCTCTGTATGAATATTTTTGAAATGATATATACATGTTTATTTAACATTACAAAATCGATTATTCTCCAGTTGCAACCCCTAATCATTTCTTTAATTCTAAAATAATAAAAATTTTATTTAAATACATTTTTTGGTTCAAAATTTTAAAAAATCAGCATTGTCAATTATTAAGCGCCTTTGGATCAAAGGCTCCTCGGGTTACAGCCCAGTTAGTCCAATGGATAAGATGGTCCTGCTAGTACCAACTAAGTGAGATGCATAGTGCTACACAACTTTTGAAGCAAAAGCTACTGGAATGGAGAGAGTAGGCTCACACCCAGACTCTCCCAACAAATGCTCTATTGATGGTGAAGATTTTGTATATTGCTTAACTTATGGCTTCTTAAAAAAAATTTGCGGCCCCTTGAAGGCCAGAAAAAAAATTTTGCGATCCCATTTCCATCTAACAGAGGGATCACGACTCCCAAATTAAAAATACTAAATATTAAATAAATAGAAATAATAAGAAATTTAATTTAAAATAGTTATCAAGGAAATTTTAATCAAAAGTAAAATTATTTTCTTTATTATCTTTGCTTACAGATACTGAAGAATCTTTAAAAAGAAAACGGCATGAAAGGTCTTTGTGATCCCATAAGTGTGCTACCTGACCCTACTTGGTGTCGATACCCACAGATTAAGAAATCTTGATTTCACTATTATGAAATGTCCGTCATTCTTGGGAAAAACGAGGAAAACTTGGTAGTAGGAAAAACAATCAGACTCTAGCAAATGGGAGTTGTTAAGGAAAAATTGAAATTAAATAAATAAAAAAAAACATTTAAATAAATCAATACGAATCGAACATTACTTATCGAGAATTTAGGTCAGAGGAGTAAGACATTTTCTTTGTGTTTTCTTCAATCACATCCCATTTTCCTTTGAGAAGGACCGTTGTGAGAAATTTGCAATCCTTGAGTTGTATTTTCTTTTCAGATTGTATTCTCTGGCCAGTAAATTCGCCCTTGAATAAGAATGGCTGTGTAGCGATTTCGCTAAGGCTAGTAATATCTAGCAGGGGTCGATCCAGTTTTTATTTTTTTGAGGGCCCATTTTTGTGGAAAAAAATTATTTTTGTGAAAAAATAAAAATATTTTTGTGAACAAATTTTTTTATCATGTAAAGCCTTCAATTTTAGCAGTCATTTCTATATTTTACGTTTAATATCAAAATTGTTTCATTGAACCAAATATATGCAGTAATTTGATTTAATACTGAAAAAAAAAATACTCGTATATATATTTTGTGCAATGCCTCATTCAAAAACTTTTAAAAAAGAAGTTAGATTGGAAAAAGGGGCCATTTTTGTGAATTTGAGTTTTGTGAAAGAGCTGTTTTTGTGAATTTGAATTTTGTGAAGGGGCCGTTTTTATGAAGTAGAATTTTGTGAAGGGACCGTTTTCATGAAGTGGAATTTTGTGAAGGGGCCGTTTTTATGAAATGGAATTTTGTGAAGGGCCCGCAAAACGGCCCCAATCTTCGCCTGGATTGACCCATGCCAAGGATTACCATACGTCCGGATTTTAGGCTCACGTCCGGCCTAGGGTCCGGTTATTCACAGTGTCCGGATTTACGCCAGTGAATGAGGCGGGAGAGAAATTTGTTTGCAATTGAGAAAATCTGACGTCATTCTGCCAATGAGAGAAAATTCATTGCTTACACTACTACATCCTTTGTTTATGACATTCATTGCTTACACCATTACATCCTTTGTTTATGACATTCATTGCTTACACTATTACATCCTTTGTTTATGACATTCATTGCTTACACTATTACATCCTTTGTTTATGACGATGTGTTTTAGTCTCCTTACACAGGCCTCAGTTCAAACTGAAAATTAAAATCTTTG
>BGPR01003055.1:73546-135484 GCA_013235015.1 Araneus ventricosus | reverse complement strand
AGAAGTTACGTATTGCTTCTCTATGATCCATCTATCGGAGCAATGCATGTAAGCTTCCATTTAATTTTATTGTATCAAAAGCAATTAAAATGTCAAAAATTACTTGCCTAATAGAAGTTGGCTTCCGAATTCAAATTGAATGTTATCGATTGATATCATCTGGAAATTTGTGAAATCTTTCATAGGTGCAAATTTTCATTGTATTTTATACAATTTGAATTCAATGGTAAAGTTGATAATATGGAAAACAATAACTTTTATAATGACATTTATGTGTTTTGTTCTAGAAGATGTTAATTGCGTAGAATTAAATTTTAATCTCAATTAGAAACAGTAGTAGATTACTTTAGCGCATATTTAATTTTATCATCACGAATGAAAAGAAGAAAAGCTCCACACTTTATTTTATTTATGAAACAGCAAAAAAGTATAAAACAGTAAGGTAATTTTTTTTTTTTTTGAAAGCAAATTGCATCCGATACTTTTGCGTGCAGGGAAGGATTCTGCGTGAGTAATGCAATTAAATACATACAAAGAAAAAAAGTTTTGAAAGAATCGAATTACGAAATATCGAATCGCTCCTTCCATGAATTCCTTTCTGTAGATAAGAGTATCCCTCTCTGGGTACGATAACGAGAGAAGTAAGCGCATAGTAAGTTCCATGTTCCTAGTTCTTGCCCGATGCTATCTCTATAGCAGAGGACTACTTGCTCTACACGGAAGACGTCGTAATTGGGATATGTTATGCAGGGAACGCGCTTGCGATGCGTGGCAGTCTGCGGTCCAAGGGCTGAGCTTTTATGGCCTTGTGTCGACAGCGCAGGCTTTTTTGGTTTCTACTTACTGGCTTTCTGCAAAATACGATGCCCAGTGACAAAAATTCTAATTTGACTTATAGTGCTTTATTTTGAACGCTTGAAGTAAAAAGAAAAAGAAAGGTTTAGTCTTCTGATGCTGAAACCAAATTCCCACTTATAAAATATGCATTTTAACTGAGTTCAGACCAGAAAAGAAGATTAACTAACTGAGTGAGTTGTAAAAATATGATATTTAATTTCTTTTTCCAGTCGACGCATAAAGAATGTTTTTTTGAACTTAAAAATTATTTCATGAATAAATTACTAAATGAGTGATGAGTGTTCCATGAATAAATATTTTAAATAATGATAAGTTATTTCATTCAATACAAGTTATTTTAATATTCGTATTTGCTTGAATTAAAAGGAATGTTAATTATTGCCCACAATGACTCATAGGAAGGTGATAAACATTTTCCTTCAATCAGAGAATTCTTTTCTCAAACCACAAGACAGTTCGACAAGCATTCTGACGCGAGATTTCAATCTGCGTTTGTGAACACGAGCGCCTGTGTTTGCTTTCTGCATTGCTTCACATCATTGCACGTGATCACAGGTGCAGCCAGAATTTCTTTTCTTTCTTTTTAATGGTGGGGAACTTTAGAGTTTATAAAAAAAAAACATGTTCTAGCTTCGACCAGGATATTTTATAGCTTTTCGTTTAAAATCATTGATTATGCTTAATTATATACTCCATGCTGTAAATAAATCAAATCTGAATAACAGACAATTGTATGGAAGTGCTCTACATCCCTCAATCTCGGTATTTTATGAACAGGAGGCGTTTATGTATGTATAAATAAGAGGAAGAGAAATGTTTTAATGTCACGACAGCTAATCAATTATTCGGAAATAATAATATTTTCAGCTAATTAGTTTGACGTCCAATTAGAGCTGAAGTGATCTATACAACAAAAGTCTCGATTATCTCTGAAAATTGCTTTGATGTTATCGGATTGTTTTGATTTTGACTGGTTTATCTAACTATTGCTATTTGACCGGATTTAGAAATACCTTTTACAGTATTATCCAGTAAAAGAGTTGGGCATTATAGTAAAGCATGAATACAGTTTGCTCGAGGCGTTGATGGCTGTATAAAATAGGGCTGCCATAATTGCCAAAACATTGATAACTCAAAAACTTAAATAGCTAGATGGATAAAATTTGCGACATTAGTTCTGTCAATGAAATGTAGAACCGTATCAAATTTGGGCCAAATCCGCTACAAAGGCCTGACTGTTCATCGGTCTGTATAATCGCAACTTCTTGAACACGCGCCTTCGTTGACTTTCGAAAAACACGCGCTGCTACTAATACCTTCGTTTCGACTCACGCGCCAAAGAAAAAATCGTAATCATTGCATTCTGGGACGCGTAGGTTCCGTAATTTTATCCACATGCGGAGAGAAAGGGCTGCCAATTGTCAAGCATTGATACGTGGGACATTTAGGCGCTAAAATGAGGAAAATGAAAGTGAGAAGGTAAATGGTTATAAAAATCAATAAAGCTTATTAAGCAATCTAATAAAATGAACGCGTAGACAATAAAAAGATGCGAGGCTAACTTTTAACCCATTCATATTTTTTAAGCTGATTTTACTTTCTTAATTATATCATTTTCTTCTTTTCACAATTATAAATTAGCGAAACGTTTTAAAAATTAATGAAAGGGTTTAGGGAGTAAACGGGACAGTAATACAGGACTGAGTAGTGAAATACGGTGACACCTGGGTATATATATGGGACGTATGGCAACCCTACATATAGATGTTGTACCAAATTTTTTGAATAAGGCCATTTGATATTTGTTCAAGAGGAGACCTACTATCTTCCCGGTTTGCGGACGCAACGTCATTGGACTTATTTTACCTACGTATAAAGAATGAAGAGTGTCAAAGGAGGTGGAATGAATTTAATTAAGCGTATGAGTTATGCATTTATTTATCTGTGCCGAACCAGGGTGTAGGTGGAGCTGAACGCTGTTCCGACACTGGCTTTCCTTCACGAAAAAAAGTAGATAAGAAAAAATTGTGAAAAAACGTCCTTTTTTAAACAGGGGGCGATTTTTATCAACCAGTTAGAGCGTTCCGGCACTGCTTATTTCTGCGACTACACCACTGGTGTTGAATAAGAATATAGATCGAGGTTCCCGCGTACCCCTGGAGGTACGCTGAACCAAAGTCGGTACGGCGGACAAGGAAAACATAAGGATTAAAGTTACAGAATTTGCTCTAAGTTCGTGTGTAAAAGAAAGTTGTGCAACCAATCTCGGGGTAAAATGAGTAGTATGATGCAATTTTAGCTATCCTTATAAGTTAATGCGAAATTATTACAATACTGATTTCATCTGTTTTGATGTCGAATACGATGGTAAAAATGGAATAAAATGCAAAATCAAAATAAGTCCTTCAAATGTTATAAATTCCACTCATTTGGCTTTTAAGCTCTTAACATTATTGATAAAAAACTTTTGCATAAACTTTTTTTGAAAGGGGGTATGACAGTAGGGGGTAAGGGAAAATAAAAGGACTAATCAAGGGGTACGCGAGGGAAAAATGGTTGGGAACCCCTGATACAGATGCCTGGGAACATGCATTGTTCCATTGCACTCCCACTCTATACATTTACATTTATAGCTAGTTGACAGCACTATTGCACTTTTATCAATTAGTGATTTCATCAGGATTATTATTTGTATAAACTTTGATTCAATTATTAAAATTTAGATAAAAAAGTAATTATTGAGTTTTACCATCTCTTTTCGTAAATTGAATGCTCAGAAATTCTTATGAGTAATATTTTTGAAAAAAATTAATATAAAAAATGAATCCTTCTATCTGAAAAACCTTCAGCCTTTAAAAATAAATTTAATGCATTTCATCAATTATAATGAATTGAAAGATAATTTTTTTCATCTGACTCAATAATCTACTCGATAAAAAAACTGTATTCAGTTTTTTTGTAATGCTTATTAAATAAAACCTGAAACTGCGAAATAAACTGCAAATGTTGCGCTAAGCAAGCGGTATTTGAGTGCACTTTTTTTATAATATGAAAATCACATTGCTATTTTCCTCAATGGTAAGGAAGTGATCTCAGAATTGCTGATATTTCTTTTCCCTTTATTAATTGATACGCCTTGAGCCTTATTGTTAAAAATAATTATCCGCTTCATTTGTATATTAAAAGGTGTAAAAAAAACTAATTGTAAATTACTGCAATCATCGTCAAAAATTTACTCATTTGTGTTTCAAAAATGCTTTTCTTTTAGTGAAGATTACAACGATTTAAAGTAGTTCCAAATAAGCAGAGGCTTTTAGTATTGAAGCAACATCAGAGGGCTGGTTTTGGGACGGACTCAAGCATTTTCAAGTGGTCAGACGAGGACGAGTCTTTGGAGCTGCCCCCCCCTCCAAACTTCCACGCCACACCAACGGGAGGACGCTTCATTGCCAGCGTCGGCGTACAACGGGCCCCATACACGGCGGATCTTCGGTGGAATCGGTTTCGAACCTAGAACCTCCGGCCCTTAAAGCCGACACCTACCACTCTGACACCGTAGCTTAGCAGAGGAACAGAGAAAAGGTAACATGTGACGATATCTACATTTGTAGTAAGGTCGTCGAAAATGCCATTATTTCCTCGGTATAGCTATCACAAATCACTACTATATGACTATGCTAGAACTGCAACATGAAAGTCGCTCATCCACGTGAAAAGAATAATGTTTCTCTTTTACATTTCCCTATTCCCTTTTCCTCCTATGGGTGAAAGAAAGAAAAAAAAAGAAAAAAAGATTTTATGGTTAAAAATGAAATATAGAGAGAACGTGACTTTCCTCATTTATAACGTACTGCATTTGATTCTATCTAGATGTAAGCAAAAGAATAAAGTTTCATTATTTAAATTTTAATTTTTTTAATTTTCTTTAAATTTTAATCGTTAATTAATTTATACTAGTTTTAAATCTCTAATTTCTCTAATTCTAGAATGAAACCAAGGAGATTTCTGGTCCATCCGTAATTTAATACATGTTGATTTAATGCATCATATTGTAAAAAATACGTCTCCAAGGAGAATCCCTCCCTATTTTTTTAACCTCATAACCCCGCAGCACGGATGCTTTGAGGTGAAAAACCTTTAGAGAGTTTCTTTTCCCTTTTGTAATTTGTGACATAAATCACACATTTGAAGCAGATTAATGATGCTCTAGTCTACATTTTGCATGGCTCGGACCATTAAAATATCTGCCTAGGTCTGCAACAGAGAGAGTAAAGATCTCTTCAACATAAGTATCGCCCACTGAATGCCTTTAGCAATTGCAAAGAAATATAGTCTCGATTTGGCGGTCTGCACCGTTTGGGCAACCCTTTCTATTGAAAATGGGTGGGAAAAACTCCCTTTCCCTCACAGGAATTCCTTTATGCTCAGCCCCCCCCCCCCCCCACGAACTATCGTCATCCCCCAACCTCACGGTAACTGGATAAAGGATCAGGTGCAATGGAGGAGTGTATGTTAGGCCCGAGAGAAAGCTGGAACTTGCTGGTATCTCTAAACTTGTGTTAAAATCCTTTGTAGTTGAAGAAGTGAGATTACGGCTTATCCATTGCTTGTCTACGTAGCAAGATCTTCTTATATTAGCGAACTAAAATGATTCTATTATTTTATTTCTTTGCGGCAAATTGCGTAAAAAATTTCAATTCTACGATAGTCATAATCAATTGCTTAACCAGGACTTTAAATTTTGTCCTAAGGATTCTTACTATCTTTAATCGTGTGTAAACTAATGAAGTGCGAATTGATAAGACAAATGTTATCGGCTAATATTACGCTTTCCATTTGCATCTACATCTCATTGTAATTTACTGATCAGCAGTATTAATCCAGGGGGCTATCACACAGCGAGCCGCCAGAATTCTTGATTTAATTTAGCATCATTACAACTGTTTTTCTTAATTCTCTTTAAAAAAATAAAACGTTTCAACATTGCTTGGCTTGAAAGGCTCTTCCGAAAAATTCTTGCTACTTTTGTGTCATTCCACTTGTAATTTGTAGCATTGACGCGGTCGAATATTTTTTTGCTAGTTATTTCATTGTAATTTTTTATTAAATTATCGAAAGTATTGTATTGTTCTTTTATCAGGTGAGTAAAAAATTAAAGAGTTTTGGTTTACTTTAGCCTTCTTGGAAGTTTGACATTCATCACGACGAGATACAAAAGTTTTTATGACTCCTTACCCCCCCCCCCCCCGATCGAACTTAGATTTCACATTGATTGAAGCACATCACAGAGTCGTAATTACTTCCTTAATCCAGTAATACATTTAATGCAATAATTACATGACAGAGTCATGTAACTATTTGTACATGACATTGACATATTTATATGGATTTGAAAGGGTTTAAGGTATGATGCAAAAATTTACCAAAATAATACAATTTATGAATAAATAAATTTCAATTCTGCTCTTTAAAAAACTCAAATATTTTTAACCGGTTAAATGTAATGAAATACACAATGAAATTCTCCTGAGAAAAATACAAAACTTTATTAATTTCACTCATTGGTACTTACCAAGGTACTTATAAATAATAAATTGACTGCTGCAATCAATAAGTGACCTGTATTAATATTTAATTCATCAATTAATAAAATGTTAAATTACAATGATTCTTTACAAAAAAACGGATTTCTTTAATGCCGTGAAGATGACCACGTGTGTTCTCCAATACGTAAAAGAAGTTCACTACAAAATATTATTGAATATCTCGAATTAGCTATATAATTTGTATTCAAGTGAAATAAGAGAAATAGGTCTTAAAAGAAATTAAATGATTTAGCTTGCTTATCTTTATAGTTTAAAGACTGTCCACTAGGTGGCGGTGCTGGATCAGAGAAAAGTCCTTACAACAAACTTTTTTTTTAAAGTTTCTAATGCATTACATTGACAAGCAGAAATCCGCCACAAAGCCATCAAGGACAGAACTATTAACGGGAGGCGAGACATATCATATTGATTTCATTTAGAAATGTTTTGTTTTTATTTATTTTCTAAATACAGTGGTGGCGATGGGGTATGTATGAAGGGGGTTGAAGCAAAAAATTTATAAACACCCAAAAAATCTTACCGAGTATAGGTAGTCAACAAAATTTAAAAGTTTAGTTACAAAATTAACTACTTTTCCCGGACACTATTATTTTTTTATAATTTCTAGTTTTATGCTCGAAATAAAAATTCACTTTTTTCCGTACAAAGTGAGGGGTGGCGCCAGAGGGGAACTGGGGAGGACCGCCTGTTGGGGAAATATTTTAGCCTCATCGGGGAAAATTTTTGTAATGGGGTATTCAACTAGTTGATAAATAAAGATCTGGCGAAAATCTGAGACTACCATTACAGTCGTCCCCTAATGTCGGGCAAACTCTAGCGCTGATTCTGCGGTCGCCCTTCCGAGTAGCCGCCCTGACTAGATGGGAAATCAAATAGTTTGCTAATATACAAATGCTACAAATAGTATTTCTTTTCCTTGCCTATATTTTTTGAAATACGCAGTGCATTTACAGTACAACCGCGCTATCCGAAATTCCGGTTAATCCGAACCGATTTTTATTTTCCTAAACTATATATAATTGAAAAGATTACCTGAAAAGATTTAGTATACATACTAAAACAAAAAGTACTTTTTCAGCATGCATAATTTTGTACACATTGAAGAAAGTAATGCAATTCGTCGTAAGATAAGCACTTCATACAGGGAGAACATCCATTGTTCTAATGAAAAGGGGAGACATATTCTCTTTCTCTATTGTTTTGAATAAAAGAATTCGAGAGATAGTATACCGGAGTACTTATAACTTGGCATTTTTACTTAGCACACATCTTTCCTTTTCTATTTTTATCGGAATTTCGTAACTTGTAATCCGGAACAGGCACCGGGTCCCAATTAGTTCGGATTAGTGGGGTTCTACTGTATTTCAGAGTGCTATAAACAACCATGATAAAAATTATTAACGGGCCATAATTTTTTTTTACATGTTTTAGCTGATACTATCTGTAAATTGCGTGATGCATTATACATAATGCAAAAATCGTTTAAAAATCGTTCGTCTTGAACGAACTAATTGTTTTGCACCACTTATTGAAATTTAGTGATACCAATTCTTATTTCAATATAGTTTTTTCCCTAATTCCACAAATTTTAAATATATTCTTAAGTATATTTTTTGCATTGTTTTAATTACTGCATTTATACACACGCGTTCCGACTATATTAAATACATTTTTTTTGTATGCACGTTATTGCTAAGAAAGAAAAAATTTTAATTTGCACTTCCTCTTGTACTGGCCATCTCATTTCTTCTCGACCATCTTTATTTGGTGAAAGGACGCCAGCTGATCTTTACATTTTGCTCACATTAAGTGAAAACCTACACTGTATAATCATCGCGTGTACTTTTAATTCTTCTCATCTTTAAATATTCAAATGTCTGCCACAGAAGCTCCTCACCCAAATATTTGTAAATGTTAATTGTTATTTATAATATATTAATTATTATTTTTAATATATATATTTATATTATATTAATTATTAACATATTATAACAATGTTTTTTTCCTCCCATTTTGTATATAGATACTCCTTACTATGAGATATTTGTACATATCATGTTCTCATTTAACTTGCTTCTGTCATTCAGCTCTAAGATTTATCACATTTGCATTTATTTAAGCTAAGTGAATTAAACTTTTACACATTATTTTACCTCGAGAAAATGAAATTATACAGTTTTTTATTAGAATGCAAAGCCTTCTTTTTATTGTTTGTTTCTGTGTAACCTGGTTGTTAGTCAGTTATAGACTCCTAAGGTCATAAGTCTCTAAATAAACTAATCAACCTCATGATTTTAGCTAAATATCAGATTTAACTTGGAGTAACAGAAGAGACTACTAGTGGTGTGATTAATATAAGTCAAACCCCGGTATAACTAGGGTTACCGTATTTTTTTTAGTTGAAACTGGACACGCCGGAGTTAGAAGGGTACAGGGGTGAAAGTATAGTACAGTTAGCTGCCTACGAATCCTCTTTCATAGCACTACACAGAGTTTGAAGATATGAAAAAAAAAAAAATTATTTTTTAGTTAATTTTTTTTTAATGTTTGGTAATTTAAAATTATACAATGAAAACAGAATTACGATAAAACTGCCAAAACTTTTTTTAATTCTTCAGTTTGTTCTGGGGTCTGATAAAGAGGCTCATCAGAGGTGGATGCAAATATAAATCTTAGAATCTTTTCTTTCATTATGGAATGATGTCAGCTTGTTATTGAATGCATCAGCTCACTACAACCAAACTTTCTCTCGCCGCTGCTCCAGTGACGTAAATCAGGGTATTTTGAGATCAGGACACCTGTCCGACATGTTTGAAACTTATGGTAACCCTAGGTGTAAAAAAACTGGTATAACTAAATTTTTCAAATCGTCCCAACTGAATTCCTATGACACTAATGTATTTTAAAATTCTTGTAACGATCTTCAAAAGTTGAGGAATTGGATATTACAAAGAACCAAAATTTTCACTTTTCAAGTTTAATATTTATTTTCATATTTCAGAGAAATAAATGCAAGTTAATTTTACTGTTTAATTTCTTGGGACAAATATTTATTTTAAGGGCTGTTCAAATATTACGTAAGAACCGAAGGGGAGGGGGGTTGCGATTTTCTTATTTTGCTATCAAGGGGAGGGAGTATGAGTGATGCTTACGTAAGACATTAAAATCACTTTATTTCCGAAAAAAATCTCTTGTAACTTTGTACAAATAATTTAATTTTAGAAAATTAAATTTGAAAAAAAAAGAATTTGGCAAAAGAAAATTAAACTTGATTTTGTGTTTAAACTTGAAATTGTAAGGAAATTAAATTATTTTTTTTTTTTTTCTATTTGGCCGAGTTAGAGTTTTTTATTTGAATTAAGTCATAAAATTTTTAAAATTAGGATTATTAGTACATACGTTTTGTAAAAAAAGAACGGGGGGGGGGGGGCGCAGTTTGCTTACGTAATTATAAGAGGGGATTTATGATTTGTTTATTTTGGAGCCATGGGGAGAGGGGGGTCAAAAAATACCAAAAACATGCTTACGTAATATTTGAACGGCCCTTAATTATTATAGCCCATTAGTAATTGAAATTACTAATGGGAAGAAATGCAGAAATGCATTAAAGGATTGTACGAAATCTTGTATAGCTGGTATATGAAAAATGGATATAGCGAACCCTCGGCGAGAAGCAGAACTTCTGATCGCATCCGTTGGAGTGTTCGTTATATGGGGTTTACCCCTATTTCTGGTGAGTGACAAATGCTATTACAAACTTAAGAATGCGTCAACTGCCTCTTTAGTGCACATGTTGGGCTGGAAGCCTTTCGAACCGTCTCCCGGTAACTGTTGTTAATTTAGAATAGCCCGAAATATTTTCCTTTTGTGCCTCCTTCCGTGGCACCGATCCAACTGTGGGGTAGCCCCGAGATATTGCGTCACTCTGTTCTGGCTTCCAATCCCCACTCTTCCGCCTTTTGCATACATAACGCAGCTTCACGTCATGCTCTAAATTTAACTCCCTTTACCACGAACGACCCCACGGTGACTGCCCTGCGCTCACGAAGACGGAGCTTATCTGGCACGGGATGGGTACGAGGTAGACTGCCAAACCCAGATTCTTTCTTTCTTTTGTTTATTTGATGGAAAAGAAAGATTACACTGAAGAGACCGGAAACGTAAAAAAGCCGCCGTAAATGATATAATGTCGCGCTCCTTCAGTCTGGGAAAACTAAGTTACTAACTTTACTTTCTCTCGTATAGAATTATACAAAGAGAAAAGTATTGTAATCAAGTCAAAATTGAATTCGAGATTTTGACGAATTCTCCACTGCTTTAGACCTCCCTGAGTCCGAAAAAAACCACTCTTTGGAATTATGTCTTCCACAATAACTCGGAAAACTATTAGAGTTACGGGGATGAAATTTGTACATGTGGTCTTTACACATAATTTGTAGGTTTTTTATCAAATTTTGGACAAAAACTGTCCACGGAAGTCAGTCAGTCTGGTATGTCCGTAAGTTTATGTGAACGCTGATAACCTTGCAAACTTAAGTAGCCAGGTGGATGAAATTTGGTACAAATTTTTTACTGTCAGCAATGTAGGTTTGTATCAAATTTGGACCCTCAAATCCGTGAAAGGGTTAGCTGCCTGTCTGTTTGTATAATCGGCTACTTTTGAACGCACAACTTTTTTTAAATAACCAGCGGGAGTGGTCTCCTAAACTTTCTCATACTTCCCCAAAAAAGGTGCTGTTTCCCTCCCCGCGTGGATAAAAATTCGAACCTACTGCAACCCAGAACCAATGACTATCAGAAGGTTTTCTATCGTAGATTATGATTGTAAAATATTGTACCGGTGTGATATGTTGTAGGGAAGTATGATCATGCGTCTTTCAGAATTTTATTCACATGAAGACACACATAAACAAACTGACATCACACATTACAAAAACATTTAACACATACAATATAAACGAGCGAACATTGCTAGGAGAAAAACTTCAAACATAGCAGGGCGCCATTTCGCTTCATCACCCAGCGCGTTGGTCTCACCCCCCCAATCCAGCGTCTCTTTCTTCGTTCTTCTCGTCCGCCAGGGCGATTAGTTCCTGCCCGTATTTTGGAGTACAGGGGCATAGATGTTACAATATCTACGTAAAGAATCAATTTCAAAAGAGATGCGTGGCGATTAAGTGCGAATCGATTTTCACTCTTTATCGTCTCAAGGACAAAGCGGCGTAATCCTACCGTGCCAGGCATTGATACCAGTACGCATGCGCATGGAGTTAGTTTCAAAAGTGAACAAGTATGCGATTATACAGACCGACAGACAGCGTCAGCCTGTTGACGGATTTGGCCCAAAATTTTATACGGGTCTACATTCGTCGATAAAACTGTACCAGATTTTTACCCATCTAGCTTTTTTCATTCAAGTTTTGAGTTATAGTGTTCGTACGACTGGGGCGGGACAGACAGACAGGCAGACTTCCTGTAGACGGATTTGTCCAAAAATTTGATAGAAACCTACAAATTACGTTTAAAGACCACAAATTTCATCCTCGTAGCTCTAATAGTTTTCCAGTTATCGTGTTCACAGACAGACATAATTCCAAAATTGTGTTTTTTCGACTCTTCGTGAGGTCTAAAACGTGAGATTTGTCAAAACTGAGTTCAAATTTTTCACGATTACAATATTTTCTCTTGTATACTCTTACATACGAGTAATTACTTTGATTAATGGTTATGTGGTCTCTTACCTAATGGTAGATTTATGTCCACTTTTGTGTCAATCACCGGTTAAAGAAAAGGTGTTCAAATTGTACTCTGGTTTTCTTTTTTTCTTACACCCAGCCCCTAATTGATGGTAAACACGCCGGTAATTCCACTTCCGCGTTGGACGACATTCAAAAAATCGTGGTATGACGTCTGGTTATTTTTTCCACCTCTACTGCGTTTGGGGTTCTTGTTCACTTTACTGCCTTTAGCTTATTTTTTTCTATACATGTGTTAGAAATATACGAGAAAGTTTAGGGAGACCCAGCCTTTTATTTTGAGGGAAATCTAATTTAGTTCTGAAACAAAGTTACACCGCATTTTATGTTATTACTCCCTAATTATCACTATTATTATTTAGGTTTTTTTTTCTTTTCTCATTCCGTCAGAAAAGCAGCTCTTGTTTTGATGAAAGAGACTGATCGTTGAGGAGAAACACGTCTGACGATAATTTTTCCCAACCAAACCATAATTTTAATATTCTAAATAAATAAATAAGTAAATATAACAAGGTAATGCATAAGCATAAATAAATATAACAAAAAATGAGAAAAATAATTAAAACAAAAGACTGAGGGATACATTACTAAAGACGCTTTAAAGATCTAGTGCATGAGGGTACCTGCTAACATATG
This sequence comes from Araneus ventricosus, assembly GCA_013235015.1. Taxonomy (NCBI): domain Eukaryota; kingdom Metazoa; phylum Arthropoda; class Arachnida; order Araneae; family Araneidae; genus Araneus; species Araneus ventricosus. The sequence goes on along the minus strand of BGPR01003055.1, from coordinate 122,628 downwards.
AGACAGAATCAATCATGTTCACGCTACATGTGAAATGCGACGCCATTTTAATTTTGGAACCTGCAGCCTTTAACCTGTGGCTAGGAATAGAAATAACTACACAATTCGCATGCCAGATGGTTAAAATGAATTATATTTAAGTGCAAATTGCAACTTAAATTGACAGCATTACTCGCTATACCTTTACCCCTCGTGACTGTTAAATAGTTCTGAATAATTATCCAATCGAATTTTTAAAGAAATTCAAAAATTTAGTTTCTAAATAACAATAATAATTGATACTTTTGATAAAAAAATAATAATAATAGAAACTTTATTTAAATCAAGAGTCGTTTTGATTCGCGAAACATTTAAGATGCGTAATGCACTCAGTTGCGTCGGATTGAAAACGAATGCCCCTGAATTTTGCTTAGTTATAAGTAAATAGTTGATATCAAAAAAAAATATTAAATCGATTGAATTTTTAAAATGTTAGATAAAAAGATTACCTCTACTTTGCTAAAGTTTTAAGGTAAACTAAACGTATCTGGGACAGTTCTGATTTTCGACTTATCCTAGATTGAAAAATTGTCCGAATGGTTCTTTTTTTACTTATAAGTGTTTTGTATTTAAAATTGTCCTTTTGTAAAAGGCAGCTTCTAAAGAATTCCTTCCTATTTTGCTATCCAAAGAATATGAACGCCCTGCTAAGTGACTTATGTGGGATGTATTATTTCTAAGAGAAAATATCTTCTGGCTGAAATTTTTAAAATACTTAATTATCTTATCTTTATTAATAATATTTATTTTATTTATTACATATTTTTTTCAAATTTTTGTTAATACTGACTGCCTACAAAAAACATTTCAGCCAGCGTCCAGGATTCTTATGGTCCCTGAGTGTCCTAACTGAAACTCAGAAAATGTGGTTAGTTTATTCTACCTCACTGATTTGTTCGGTGAAACAGTCTAACAAGCAGGGGATAATGAAGAATGGCGCTTTATTCCCAAATATCTGTAGGAAAAACACGGAGCACAGGTAACAGGAACAATCGCTCTTGTACAGATTAGCAAACGCAAAACAATCAGCACTAATTATGACAGTAAATAGCACTTTCGGCGTCTAACATTACCAGTTCGCACTGCAGACGAAACTCCAGTCATCCCTCCAAGGCGTTCGGAATCCAAAGACGTTAGCAGATAATCAACACACCAAAAGTCCAAAGACGATTCAACACGTTCCAAGACGATTCACACGTTCTGCGTGATTCACCCCCCTGTGATCCGAGCACGGAGCTATTTATAGTCTGTATCAGGCCTTGGCGGCACTTGGAAATCTCTGAGAAATCTGATCTCGGCTCCTAATAGAGATATCAAGAAATAATCACATTTTCGGAATCTTCGATTTGTCGCAAGAGTCGCCAAGGTGAGGGGTCTATTCCGGCTGCTGCCTGTCATTCCATACTTACCCCTGCAAAACTCTCTTTCCCAACCATAAGACTGACACAGGGAAGCGACATTCCATGTTCGTAATAGTATTAATTACCAAATTGAGTTGTCCTGACCATACATAATACGCTGGTTCATATATTGAAGTTGAACTCGCCAGACTTCCCTGATTGGCAAAGTTTGAATTTTATATTTTAGCTTATTTTCAATGTCACTCAAAATCTATTTTCGAAGCTAAATAAATACATTGAACTGAAACAATGAATAGGGCAATATAAATGCACACACCAGTGATGGGTTTATAGAGCGCACAAACTCTAAGGTCCAAAATCTCTTGAAAACTAATAGATGTTTCCTTTAGACTTTACATAAAAAAGTTCATAAAACCTAGATAAATCTATCACTTTTGTTTATAATGGAATTTTTGGCCCATAGTCAATGTTAAAATAACTTCTATTAACGGCCACACAAACCTCCTCTGAGCGGCAGGCTGTATGCCCATTCAACTTCAATGAAATACACTTCAGTAATATTGAACCTTTTATTAATTAAAAACGGAGGAAAAAAAGAAAGAACAAAAGAAAATCATACATTCAAAAAATCAGATCGAAATGAATCATTCCTTCTAATGTGAAGAGAAAAGTGAACTGGCCCTGAAGGCGCGATTCAGACTTTGACAAAGAAGATGCCTACAGATTTTTTTTGGGGAAATAGGATGGTATTTTTTCATCATTCCAAACAACTACTGACGAACGTTTAGGATTTATTTTTCGAATTAAAAAAATCGAAAAACAAATGATGTTTCTGAAATAGCTGAAAGATCCAAACGAACACAAATTGTGTCTTTAGGAAAAAATCTAAAAAAAACTTTTTTTAGATGATTCCAAAATCTATTTTGTCAGATAAACGAAATAATAATAACGAATTAAAACACGTATTTTGTAATCTCCAAAACATGAAATCCCTTTTAGAGGGGTTCTCTGGAGCGGGCCAATTTGGCCATAGATATTTTTCTGTATTTATAAATATACAATTATCTGTGAAATGCATGATTCGATCCTCATGTATGGGAAGGAAGATGAAAATGTGAGCGCCAAGAAATGATAATTCCGCTTTATTCAAGAAAACAAATGTATCTTCATTAACATTAATTTCAAACCAACATCAACCTCTTGCGTTTTTCGTTGGAAATCAGAAGGTGACGTCTTTCCTTTAAAAATAGAAACGACAAAGATCGAACCATTTCATCAGCTTAATTCGAAGAATAATTTTTTTTTTTTTCCAAATTATGTATGTTTTAAGAATTTAAAAGGGCTCTCTTCATTAGATAGTGCTTTTTCCCCAACTGAAATATTTGTAATGTAAGTACAAAAAATATATAAGGGTGTAATACAACTAGTATAAGTATGTGCAAACAGTTGACACTTAGAATAGTTAGACAAGAACCACAATCTGAAGAGCTTTGAAAAGAAAGCATCTTGACTTTGAGAAAATCTCGCAGATGACGGTAAGTATAGTCACAAAGACAGGCCAAGGAAGATAACAGAGAATACGGTATGCTTCCGGCGCTGTAACTGATGAGATGTATGGTGTTCCTGTGCGTTTTGGGGCTACTTTCTTGTTAGAATTCGCCAACAGCCAGAAGTAGATTTCTTTCTTTCGTTTCGTGTGCTTAAACGTTTCGTTCTCAAAGCAAAAGAGAAAGGTTTTTGACTGATTTTTTTACATAATGCAGTATTATTAATTAAAGCTCTTCGAACGTCTACGGACAACCACCCCATTTTCTTCTTTGACCACCACTAAAGACTGGGGAAAGAGGGGTGCAAAAGAGAGTGAGTTGACGTAAGAGGTTATGAATGAACAAGGGGAGAGCCTGCCATGGGCCGACCAGGGTTGTGGTAAAAGAGCGCCGATGCTTTTGAAACTTTTATGTACATAATTAATAATGTGTGCATATACTATATCGTACTTAACCAGGAATGTAAATAAATTAGATGTACAGAAATCCATCCCCTAATCTCTTGCTAAATTGAATCATAAACAAAATAAATTCCTACGTTTTGGAACTGATTAATCGACAATTTTATGGGAATAATAAGTTAAAGGAAATTTGTTTCAGCATTTTTGAAATGTTGGGAAATTATTTAATATTGGGTGAAAATGCCAATAACGCAACCTTTGTTTCACTTTCCTCTTTTTTCAATATTTGTCTCATGTGTACTCTTTTTATGATATATTTTTTATTTTCCTTATTTTGAGTTTTTGCACGCTCTTCATTTCACTCTTCTATATATTTCAATTTATTTTGATGTATATTGTTATATGCCAAAAAACCGATGTAAATACTGGAAAAAGATAGATTAATTAAATAATTTAAAAGCAGCGATATTTTTTTAGAGTTGCTACGATATAAAATGATAAAAAAGAAATTAACAGCAATAAATTCTTGATATGTTTTCTGAAAGGATCCATCGGTGATTATTCAAATGTGGTCCCCTAACAGACAGAGAAAAAAGCTTTCTCCTGAATGCGGCAAATGCCCAAGGTCATTTTTTGGCACCCGTCACGTTCCGACAAAAGTGCGGAAAAAGAAGATTTAAGAAATTAAATAACATACGTTTGAAGATAGATTTTATTGGTAGTACTTGGTCGGTTTTCTTATTTAAAGCAAAATTTGTTCCAAATATGCTAACATTTAAGACAATAGTCACCGTAGACTATTTTAATTTGGTGTCCGAATACCATAGCTTCCACTGTATAGCATTCTTGACTTGTCTTGGACTAGAAAATTTTGCTTGCCATCATTACTTTGCTTTCTCTATGAAAAACTTCCTTCTCCTCCCTGCACTTTGATTTCCCTGAATGGCCGAGCAGAATCCTTGCGCTTTCCTGCATCCACCTTTGTGGAGTGTGATATTATTATTGCAACAAGAGTTAAGACAATCTCAATACTCCCTCACAGTAGTGAGATCCCTCCGTCACTGGAAAACAATAATACAGAACAATTTTGTACAAAACCCCATACAGAACAAAGTCTCTTTCCCAGGACCAGGGGAAATATTCCTATCTGGTCTTGCCTGATTCCTGTGAAGCTTTGTGTTGAAAACACGTGTGGCTGTCTGTGTAAGGCCTGACAAGTCATCGGGAGCGTTTCAAATTCCAAAATGAATCTATTTCTAGTGCCCTTTGTTACTACATTCATGTCATGCACAGTTCATGCTAAAATAAACAGTACTAGAAGATGAAGGTCTAAGAAATTGATTAATTCACCTCCACTTCCATTTCTACAATATGCATTGTACATATATATATTTATATATTATCTTTGAATATTGAAAACTCGTTCAGTACTACACTAAATAATGCAGATAATCCGAAGTTAATCTGAAATTCGCATTTTAGTCTGGGATAAGGCGTCAAATTCCTGATATAGTCCGTCTAATCCGGGGCCTGTTCTCTTTTCTAACGAATTACTTACCAAGTAAGCAATACCTCTAATTAATTGTGCCATTCTGCACAAAAAGATTGTTTAAGACTAAAATTAATGCAGGAATCAGATTTCATGCATTAGCATCTACATCTTTAAATTATAAAGGTCGAAAATATTATTCATCATGCTATAAAAAAAAAGAATTAAAAATTGACATAAGATTTTAAAAAAAGAGTTACATTTTCAAATTTAAGACTCGTTTTATAACTGAAGTTTCTTTTTTTTTTCCTTCCTCTCCCATTCAGTACTTTTTTTCATCACATTCTTCTGCAAGCCTATATGAACATAATAAAAGGTACTACAAAAGTGAAGAAAAATTCTTATTAAGATTTTTTCATGACAAATATTTAGCAGGAACAGTTTCTGCTTATGTAAAACAACGGAATAAAGTCTCTTTAACATGCTATAGAGAGAAGTAGAACTTTTACAATTTTAAGTTCCAGTTATAAAATATGTTTAATTGATGATAAAAAAATTTATTTACATTCGATCAACGGATACAATATTTGAAATTTGCATTAAGTGACGTTACTTATTCCTCATCAGACAGTCAAAAAAAACTTTGTGTATACAGCTTGTGAAGAGAAAACGAAAACAGTGATCCATATCAGTTGGAGTGAGTCGATCTAGCTAAATAACTCAGATAGTCGAGATAGTCCTGAAATCTAATAACTTTTACATATTACTACACAAATAAAGACTCATATTAAAAAAAAAGAATAACACTAAATTTATAGAAAGATAATTTTAAATAAAAAAAAGTAAAGTATAAGAGAATTCCATTTACCCAACTTTTGCTATATGCATAATGAATCTAGACCTCCCAGATTTTTAGGGATATCCCAATTTTAGTATATAGTACATAAAAAAAGTGTCCTGAATTTGAGTTAAATATCACGGATTATTTCCCAATTCTATTAGCAAATAGTTCGTATTAAAAAGAAATTAACTAGATTTAACCTTTCATCAAAAGTTAGTCTTTTGAAGATTTCTCCCTAACTTTCACTGTAAAAAAAGAATGATCACACTATCACTACCTTAATAGACCAATCGAGGGACATCTCAGCGAAGATAAAGGCTAATGGAAAAATATAATAGTTGTTTCTTTATCTCTTCCTAATTTTTTTTAATTATTGCATATTTATTTTTATTTACTTATATGCTATTTTTAGGAGCCCAATATTCTCCTTCCTTCTCCTTTTACACGTTTTTATTAACTCGGTTTCTTGTCTGTCTGCCCATCTGTTCACTGGTAGCCAAATTTGGAATGAATTTCTAAACTCACTCTCATGAGCTGAGACTTGGAACTTTAAACAGTAAAGGAACTAGATGACAATGCACATTTTTTCTGCGTCTGTTCTGTTAATTTTATTTCATATTTCGTGTTTTTACTGACCCAGAGCTTCTGTATAGATGGCGCCGTCCAGTCGTCACTCGTGAATAGCGAGGAAGGGAAATCTCTTGAGTTTGAAGTGATTCCAGAAATCGCGGGGAACATCGAAGGGATTGAAGTTCGGCGGGAGGTTGTATACCAGAGTGACAATAATTTGTTTGCGTGAAATCTCAAGGAAGGGGGGGGGGGGAGGAAAATGCTGTTCTGGGTGCTAGTTGTTTTTCATGAAGGTCTGCGTCAGTAACTTAATTTTCAGGAAAATAACAATTTTCATTTAGATCAGTTGAAGAGAAAACTATCAAACCTGAAATTTGCTACATCGTCTCCATCATAATCTCATCAAGATGGTTAAAACTCGATTGCAAAATTCTCACACAGAAGACTAAAAGCAGAAATAATAATTATTTAAATAAAATAATTTAATATACCATTTTCCTTTAAAACGGACGTAGAAATAAAATAATCTCTGCCCATTACTCATACCCCATACAGATCTTAAAGCGAAAAACTGGAGCCATGTCAATATTTATATGAGTAAGGAGTGTAGGAGAGGTCGTTGAGAAAACTCACACAACAGTTCATATAATTTTCTGCAAAATATTAATTGTTATGAAATAAACTACTTGCATCAACATCTATTGCATGCGCCCAACGTTTTTCGTTTTAAATTGTATGGGGTTATAAATCTGTATAGAAGAAATTATTTTTACTTTTTAGTCCGTTTAACGTGGTATATTAAAAATTTTTATTTTATTTAAATTTTCTAGTCAAGTGCCCCGGATGTTTGAGTTCTTGATTGAAGTTCTGAAAATCTAGTCTTTTAGTTGAACTTATCACTATTTACATTTGGAATAAAAGTACGGTCCACAAGATTAGTTGGGATGAAAACTACCCTCCCCCGTCGAAAAGAATTCTACAATCCTACCCAGTTCCTTTTGTGCTTCAGATATTTGTTTAGTTTTTTTATCTTGCTTCGATTTCAGCCAAGCTTCATTCAACTCATTGGTCACTTTAATTCCTTGTCAAATGCTTTTTAAAATGGCCCAGGAAGAAAACAAAATGGTTTCTTTAGTTATTCCAAACTTTTATTTCCAACCAGCCGCCAAATAATTTATTGAGAAATATATCATAGTTAATATAATTTCAACCTATATTCTTTCGTAGCATTTAAAAACAAATATATACATCACTAATTTCATTTTTATCACGTTATATAATTATTAAATTAAATCTGTTACCCCTAATTTCGAACGACGATTGTCGACCTGAGTAGAACTATCAATTTACTAGCCCATGCCATTTCTTTTATAAGAAAATTATTCATGTTAAGAATTTCTGTTTAAGAAATTCAAGATACTATATTAGATTAGATATGATAGATAAGATTAGATGATAATTAGATTAGAATAAAAAAGTTACAGATTTTAGATTTTCATATGTTGTAATTTTGTAATAAATTATGTGAATTAAGAGCATTTTATCTAATAATGAAACTGATATTTTTTATTTTTAGATTCATATCCCAATCTTATGTTTTGTTGTTAATCAACTTAAGTAATTTTATAATCATCAATTACTTGTTCTTTCTATAAAATAAAAGAAATGCCGTCTTAAAATGATTTCTAGTAAATAAAATTATTTGCAAACATTTAAGAATATTAATAATTTGTAATCTTGAAACGTAAAAGAAATTGAATGTAGTACGGATATTAACAAAATTCTATGATTAATTATTTAGAATATTTTTATGACTATATTTATAGAGGAAGTTTGGAAATTTATACCAATCTTCGAAAGTTGAAAACATATTAAGTATCCCGTCATTTAGAGGTAAAACACTACTACAAACTAGATAAAATAGAAGTGTATTAGTTTAATAATCAGTTTTGTTTTACATTTTTATCTATCTTCCATTACGAAGTAACATCCTATTATGTTACCTCCTACAGTAATTCAGCTTGAGATGAGCCTCAAAGTAAAGAATGTACATCTCTGTACTCGAATCCTTTCTTTCGGTTTTGAGAAGTACTCCTGCAAAGTGTACTTGAAGGAGGGGGCTAAGTGCTTCTTCTTGTCCGAACTGATGGTAAAGCAGTACAAATTACCTGAACGGACAGAAATTTGAATTTTACATAACACTTGTCCGAGCATCGTAAAAGCTAGATGGCGTTTAGAACTTATTTGAACTTCTAGTACAGAAATTTTCAATTTTGAACAAAATGTGATAAACTCCATATATAGATTCCAAACAGAAAATTCAGTTGTTGTTTAATCTTGACTTGTATGACCTACAAACAATTGATTCGAGACTGAAATTAAGTAATTGTTGAGTTATGTATCTCTGAAATAGAATTTTATTGAACCACTTCATTCACTTGTAGAAAAGGTATAATTATACAATTGTAAATTTGGCTAAAGCTGTACTTTTAATTTTAACCATTCATGATAAATACTGGGATTTTATATTATAGTTTATAATACGATAACTCCTTTCCGCAAATGCAAATTAAGTATGTACCACTGGCTAAAAAGTTTTCATTTTGTAAATGGAAAAACATTTTATATTAATCGATTGAATTATGTATTTAATTTATGTATTTTGATTATATATATTAATTTATAAGTATTTGTATTTACTTAAGATATTTAATTTTCATAAAATTATCATTGCTGTTCTAAGATTCAAGTTTAAAATATAATTGTGGAAATTTCTCCTCAACATTTTGTCTAAGAGAACAAGAGAAATTCTGCTCCGCAATGCTAATCTCTTCTGAATCTAAATTTGTATTTAATACAATTTCATAGTTGCCCTATAGCATCTTACTTTGAAATTATGAAAGAAAAATCACGCTAGCGTTTCGCACATTTGCACAGTGAAATATTATTTACAAATAATTATATTTCTCTTATTCAAAGTATTTTGTTGAATTTTAATACAATGTTTCTCTAATATATCAAATATTTTCTAAGTTTCGTATAATTTGGTTGAAACCTCTACATGTTATAAGCAAAAAACATGTGAAAATTTGAGATTTTAAGAAAACCCTTTATATGAATACTCGTACTATTTTTAATGAAAGCATATAAATATTGGGACATCAAACAACCATTGATGTAAATCATTAACGGCTTTCTGATAAACGAGTGAGGTCATGCCCTCGGGACCGAATATTCACTATCAAAGTGAGTTTAAGCCTCTTCTTACATACAAAGTTCAAAGGAAATCATCGAGCCTTTCGGAAAAATGTGGAATTCTAAAGTGTTCACATCTTCTGTCACCTACCTAAGAAGGCCTGTGTCCTTCAAATTTGTTTTTCGCGTCAAACCTCATTTTCGTGTGGTATGAGATTTTGAGAGTGGGTGTTGTTTGTATTTTCTCACAGTGACCGCGTCCAAATTTACGAGATCGATTTCCCATAACCTTGGTGTAGCTGTTTGATGATGATTTCTAAGAACCCTACTTAACTTACTATTTATTTAAAAATTTCTATCCCATAGATCCGAATTATGCTAATACTTTACATTTGAAAAGTAGTCCAACTGCTATCACCTTGTAAAGGAAGGTGAGTACTTTGATGATCTACTTTCGAACGTTTCTGTTTAAATCTTTATCGAACTGTTTCTTTAAAAAGCATACTACTACATACGAAATAAAATAAGAAAGTAATACCGTGAATTCTCAACAACATCATTTTGTTTCCTTGGACACATACAGTGGCGGATCGTCTGAAAAGAGTGGCTGCGAGTCAACAAATTGCTATCGATCTACGTTACCATCTCATATTTTTTTGATGTTATTTATTACAAATATAATAAATTAAATCAATAAGTTAATATAATCATTCCTAATCTAAAACTCTATAATATTTTACTAAATACAGTATACATGTATTATTGAAAGTAATAAATAGCTAAATGTAATTTAAGGATTAAATATTAAATAATTTGGTGGTTGTATAGCATACAATTTGGAACTATACTGTTATGATGAGAATATTTTAACCAAACCGAAAATAAAGTGCAAATTAATTACCAATTTAAAATTTTAAAAGAATAATTTAACTGTCAAAGATTAACTAACTCAAATGTACCGAAGTGTATTACATTTGGTCCACTCATTAATGGCAACCTCGGAAGATTTGAGTTCACTAGATGATCTGTGCACAGATCAAGTACTCTATATCCAATCATCTAGAAATTCCTTTCATAGCAACCTACAGGAATTCCAAGTTTCTTCAGACAATGAATTTCTTAATATGGTCTTTAAGATCTTTAGTCGACACATATACTGGGGCCCGAATTCTATGTTAAAGGCCCACCTGCCATCGGGCAAGCTGGCAACCTGGCAGTCCGCCACTGGACACATACACACAAAAGCGGTAAAAGATCGAAGTACGGGCCAAGATTTTTATATGTGAGAACCCCGGCTCCCCTGCTATACCTAACTCCCTCAGAACAAGTCATCTCATGAACTTTGAATTGAAAGCAGACGAGATGTGCCTTTCCAGACCTGCTTTTACACTACAAATGAAACGATTTTCATCAACAAAAGTCACGAATCTTAAACTTATATATAAGATATTTAATAATTTTGAAATGGTATTGTATTAAGGAAATAATATAAGCAGAACATAACGATATAAGTTTTTAATCTTAAGAAGTTGGACAGCTCTCAAGCCATCAATCAAAGGTTAAAATATAAATTCCATGTAATCAAATAGGAAAAAACTCATTAAATTTAACTATTTGTTTTAAAATTGATATAAAATTCATCTATACTTATATTCAAAACAAAACGGATGTCGAGTCAAGGGTGTTTCATGATATAAATTTAATAGAATAATATAAATTACTCATCAAGGTGCAGTTATAGTTGTATTAATACATTTAGAACTTTCGAGATTATTTTATCTGTGCGGTAGTCGGAAAATATAGAAAAAAAAAGAAAATCTCTATAGCCAGTGAAGGAGCTCTTCCTGTTTGCACATGTGTTGTCAGACCGTGTTCCGCCAAATGGATCGTTTTTCCCACGTCATCTGAAAGGCGAATATTGATTGCAAATATATATATAAAATTGCCACGAATTTTTAATGTATTTTTCATTTTGAAGATTTTCAAGTGATTAAAAAAATTAAAAAAAAAAAAATGCTGAGTTCCCATTGTGCCATCTTCATACGACCATTAATGCAAAAATATCTTCCGACAATTACCCTGTTAATTAAAATATCTTAGTCTTTTTTTTCTCTCTCTCTCTCTATTCATCCTAGAGATCTATCTTTTAAACTCCTAATACCCAGAACATCCTTAACAAATTTTGGCCTGGGGTAGAAAATTAATTTGGCTCCCATCAGAACTGTAACTAGAAGTTGGGAGCCTGTGGCCCAACGAAAATACCTATCTAATACAATAAGTGAGGGAAAAGTTAACCTGTTCCTCTGTTAACGCTTTACAATTTTGAAATCAGTGTCTTTTCAAAATAGGATTTTCAATGCTTCTGTATTGTAGGAAACTCTATTGCGCGCATAATTTAGATTTTTCTCACTGATTGTCTCTGTATGAATATTTTTGAAATGATATATACATGTTTATTTAACATTACAAAAATCGGTTATTCTCAGTTGCAACCCCTAATACATTTCTTTAATTTTAAAATATTAAAAATTTTATTTAAATCATGGTCTAAAATTTTAAAAAAATCAGCATTGTCATTCTTAAGCGCCTTTGGATCAAAGGCTCGGTTCAGCCTTCAGTTAGTCCAATGGATAAGATGTCCTAGTAATACCAACTAAGTGAGATGATATGCTACACAACTTTGACAAAAGTTACTGGAAGAGAGAGTAGGTCACGCCCAGACTCCTCCCAACAAATGCTCATCTGATGGTGAAGATTTTGTATATTGCTTAACTATATTTCTTAAAAAAATTTGCGGTCCTTGAAGGCCAGAAAAAAATTGATCCCATTTCCATCTAACAGAGGGATCACGACCCAAATTAAAAATAATATTAAATAAATAGAAATAATAAGAAATTCAATTTAAAATAGTTATCAAGGAAATTTTAATCAAAAGTAAAATTATTTTCTTTATTATCTTTGCTTACAGATACTGAAGAATCTTTAAAAAAGAAAACGGCATGAAAGGTCTTGTGATCCTATAAGTGTGCTACTTGACCTACTTGGTCGATACCAGGCTCATTATGATGAAATGTCCGTCATTCTTGGGAAAAACGAGAAAAACTTGGTAGTAGGAAAACAATCAGACTCTGCAAATGGGAGTTGTTAAGGAAAAATTGAAATTATAAAAAAAAAACATTTAAATAAATCAATGAATCGAACATTACTTATCGAGAATTTAGGTCAGAGGAGTAAGACATTTTTCGTGTTTCTTCAATCACATCCCATTTTCCTTTGAGAAGGACCGTGTGAGAATCATACTTGAGTTGTATTTTGTTTCAGGTTGTATTCTCTGGCCAGTAAATTCGCCTTGAATAAGAATGGTGTGTAGCGATTCTGAAGGCTAGTACAATATCAGTAGGTCGATCCAGTTTTATTTTTTTGAGGGCCATTTTTGTGGAAAAAATTATTTTGTGAAAAAATAAAAATATTTTTTTGTGAACAAATTTTTTTATCATGTAAAGCCTTCAATTTTAGCAGTCATTTCTATATTTTACGTTTAATATCAAAATTGTTTCATTGAACCGAAATATATGCAGTAATTTGATTTAATACTGAAAAAAAAAATACTCGTATATATTTTGTGCAATGCCTCATTTCAAAACTTTTAAAAAAGAAGTTAGATTTGGAAAGGCCATTTTTGTGAATTTGAGTTTTGTGAAAGAGCTGTTTTGTGAATTTGAATTTTGAAGGCCATGTAGAATTGTGAAGGGCCGTTTTCATGAAGTGGAATTTTGTAGTTTTATGAAATGAATTTTGTGAAGGGCCGCAAACGACCCACCGCCTGGATTGACCCATGCCAAGGATTAACATACGTCCGGATTTTAGGCTCACGTCCGCCTAGGGTCCGTTATTCACAGTGTCCGATTTACGCCAGTGAATGGGTGGGAGAGAAATTTGTTTGCAATTGAGAAAATCTGACGTCATTCTGCACAATGAGAAAATTCATTGCTTACACTATTACATCCTTTGTTTATGACATTCATTGCTTACACTATTACATCCTTTGTTTATGACATTAATTGCTTACACTATTACATCCTTTGTTTATGACATTCATTGCTTACACTATTACATCCTTTGTTTATGACATTCATTGCTTACACTATTACATCCTTTGTTTATGACGATGTGTTTTAGTCTCCTTACACAGGCCTCAGTTCAAACTGAAAATTAAAATCTTTGGTAGTCTTAATTCTGTTTTTCATTAATATAATTTTGACTTACCAACCATTAATAAAAATAGTATATTTTTTTTATTTCCTCAAATTCTGTGTTAGTGTTATGAAAAAGGGTCGTAGGCAGCATTTCGAATTATACTTTAAACCCTCCTCCGGTGTGTCCGGATTTAAACTAAAAGAATTATGGTAACCCTAAGCATACTGTGCCTTCTCCATGTTTGTAAGGCGATCTTGACCGAATTTAAAATTGAAACTTGCTAAAATGGCCCTCGAATACCGTTTGGAGTGTAAAGATTTATCGGGACGGAGAAAAATTATTCAAAATTTTTAACAAATGTTAATGATAGCTTTTTAAATGGCGATAACTTTTGAAATTTCTTACGGGATCAATATTCTAAGTTGCTTAAAAGCAAAATTCAATTTTTTAAAAATGAAAATATGATTTACGATTGCATTAACTGTAAAACGCGCAAAGTGTTCAAGAGATTTTCAATACATCATCAGAAAAATATCATCTGCATTTCAAACTCTTTGAACCTATATACAATTATAAAAGCTTGAATTTAACATTTTCGAAAGGAAGTAAAGTTATTGGTGTTACTTAAGATATTAAAGTATATTTTCCATTCTAAATACACTTAATTTGTGTATTAAGGTTCCTGGTTTCTCAGCTCATCAGAGCAAATTATTTTAATAATTAATATAAATGTTTTATAAAAGAATTTTTCCTCCAGAAATAATATTTTTAACGCATGAAAAATGAGATGCACGAGAAAATCCTTGCAGCTTATATGAAACCATATGTGCTAAATGTATCGTTTCTAATTGACCGGTTGAAGCGAAGTCCTGTATTTTTACTCGACTGTTCCACATTTCGTCTGTTAATCTGTAAATTTGCTAGTAACTCAGTCACGATCAAACGTGTTATTCTATTTTCTCCGATTTTGTCATGCATGTTCCTTGGAGTCATTAAAAACGATGTATGTGTAAGGATTTTAATTTTTTGATATCTTCTGAAAATGATAGCCGTTTTAATGGTTCTTTTTAACTTTTTTAACGATTCTTGCCAAACGGAACTCCATTCATAATTCCTCCAAAAGTACCAATAATAGCAAATGACATTTAGTTGTAATTTTGTTAATACTAATAAAAGCAGACATTTAATTGTAATTTTGTGATAACTGATAAAATCAAAGTCTGTGTAAATGATTCGCATACGGAAAACAAAAATGGCGCTGTTTTTTCTCTGACACCAACATTTTTAAAAAAATCTATTTTCAATTATATCCTCGATGACTGGCACATCGATAAATAATTTTAATAACTTCACGGAACGTGAGTTGTAATGCTCAGGTATAAGAATTTAATAATTAAAAGTATATAATATTAACGTTATATATAATATATGCTAACCTTTTTTATGTACGACCCTTTTTCGTGTAGTTTCATTGCACAATGAAACTACACGAAAAAAATCGGAAAAATACCTCTTCCTTTGACGAGAGTGGTCCAAAATATTGTACAGATTTGTAACTTTCGTGAAAGGACCACGTGTCGGAATTCTCATTTCATCTATCTAGCTAACAGACATAACTCCGAAAAATATTTTTTTCGGAAAAATTGGGGAAAAGAAATTTATTTTTTCAGAGAAATTGAAACTTCGACACATTCATTACATTCAAAAAATACCTAATATGTTTCATACCTGTATTCATATTATTCTTCAAGGTAATAATTTCTAAAAATAGTAAAAAGTATCTGACAAAAACAACAAAAAAAAAAACATTACTAGTGACAACTTCTGAGAAACAAAATTTCTCGCGTGGTAAGGATGTATAGGTACAAGGCACAACCACTGAATAAATAGCTCTTGTGCTAAAGCACACACTTCTTGCGATGACAAAAACAATTTTGTAATAGATGTTTCATAATTCGGCTTTTATAGGAAAGTATATAAGTATACAATTAAGATTTTAAAAAGCCGTGGCCGATTATATTTAGTTTTCTTTGCAGATTGCTAATCAATCTGGATGAGGAAACTTCAATTTCTTTATTCTTTTGGAATTTTTGATGATTCATGGTTTCATTAAATGCGACGACTTAACATTCCTTACCTAAAAAACACCATAAACATATTTTAATTTAACTGTAAATCAAACTGGCAATCACAACTACTTCGATAAAATAGTCATGTTTTCTTTACTAGTTTGTTTCATCCAATGTGGCAAGGGGAAAAAAAACTAATTCGCACACATTCCCGATTTCATAAAACTGCAATGGACCTGATATTTGTAGAAGTAATTTCTGAATGTTATTTCGTTTCGACATCATAATTATTAATTCCTTTTGGGTCAGTTTAATATCGTTTAAACTTAACGATCGATTTTTAAAATAGAAAATTTGTAATTCTCTTTCAATAGCCTAATATCTATTCGGGAAATACATTGTTTTATGCTTATTATTTTACGTATTGTTTAATGCTAGATTGTTTCCATAGAAAACTGAACCCAAATAATGTTCCTTGATATCACAGGTCCGCGATGAAAAAATTGTCGGTAAAGTAAGTGGTGTTTTTTATAGTTTTTTGGATGCTGATTACTGGAAAAATAATGAAAAAATTCCTTCACGTACAGTTCAATCACAAATCACAATCTATTTTTTATGAATTTAGTATATTTCGGACCAAAAAAGTATTATTTATACGACTTCGATAAACATATTTATAGACCTAAAATAGTAAATTGGTGGATTAAACTACCAAACAAGAAAGAAGAAACTATTTCAATGTAGAATATTCCTCTGAATCGGTAAATTGCCTATTAAACACAATATTAAAGACAAAGGAAACCAGTTGAAACCGGATACCTCTCCTGCTTGCGAAAAAAAGTGTTATTTCCACCGCTTCACATAAAATTAGGTCTTATGAAACAATTTTTGAAGGTTTACCAAAAGAAGGTGAATGCTTCAAATACTTTTGTGACCAGTTTCCGGGTTTATCCGAAGTAAAACTGAAGGAAGGTGTGTTTGTAGGAGCAGATAACAGGAAAATTATGAAAGACGCTAATCTTTTCGTCTAAGTAAATTTTTCTCTAAGTATGTATTATGTGATTTCTTTAACTAGGGGAATCTACTCCAAATATAGGAAACTTAGCAAGGGAATTTACTCCAAAGATAGGAAAAAAACGTTTATTTTTCTGAACTATATTAAGTTTTGAGGTTGATTAGCGTTATTTTTGTGTAACCACTTGTTCTATGTAAAAAAGGCTCTTGGGGCAGATTACTACAATTGACTCTGGGGCCCATTGATACGAGATTGATACATTAATGTGTCTTAATAGCAACTACTTTGCAAAATCGTCTTCAGAAATGGAAAAAAAATGTAAAAATGAAATATCTAAGAGAAACACTCAATTAAGTATTATTTAAGTAATTATTTTTGGGCCATGTTTAGTCAAAAGTTAATTTACAAATGAATCAAACCGCTAATCTTCTAGTCTAAGTAAATTTTACTCTAAGTACGTATTTTGTGATTTCTTTCACTAATTACGTTTTCCTGCCAATAATCTGATCCAAAGGTAGGAAATAACATTTATTTTTCTGAACTATATTAAGTTTTGAGGTTTTTTAGCGTTGATTTGCGTGACCACTTGTTTTAAGTAAAAAAGTCTCTTGGGGCAGATTGATACAGTTCACTCCGGGGCACATTGATACGCATCTTCTGTGTACATCAATGCGCCTTAACAGCAACTACTTTGCAAAATCGTCTTCAGAAATAGAAGAAAACCTAAAAATGAACTATCTAAGAGAAACACGCAATTACGTATTTGTTTAAACAATAAAAACGGTTTGAATTTCATTGCAAAGATGAAAAGTATTGTTGTAAATTAAGTATAAAATATTTTTTTACGAATTTATTAATATTGGGAAAATATGTACGGAAAATTAGATAATATCAACAAAAAGATAATTTTTTGTATTTTCAGATAGTGTAAAAAATATTTTTGTGCTATATTATTTTTGTAAGTCATCAAGGAAGAAAGCAAAAATTTCCCTTAATTTTTTATTGATTAAAATTTTCGAAAACGGCTTCAAGGCTCACATTCCCACCCCAAAGTATTTTTACACACACATTCTCCTTTATTATTTGTAGAGATAAATTATTTTCTGGGGCATTATTTTTTCAACTTTCCAGTCTCATTAAAAATGTTGCCTTTTGATTAAAATAAAAGTTTGTTACTTTGTCAAACTTTTAAACCTTGATTTGAAATATAAAGTTTATTCATAAAACAAATTTTGTTTTGATCCCAGACCTATTAACCATCATTATTTTCGATATTTCAGTGCGTATCAATGTACCCCAGATTGATACAAATCCATTTTTTAAGGAAAAAAAGTGTAATAAATATTTTTTATATCATTTATGACCAAAATTCGACTGAAATCCTATATTAGATTAACAAATGTATAAATTTAGTGCATTAGTTCTATTTATTACCGATGATAAAATTATTTTTTAGCTTTCCCAAAAAAAGTGTATCAATGTCCCCGCCTTCCCCACTAATACTTGTAAACTGTAATAAATTATATATACAGGGTTGCCATTTATATCCGTTACACCCCCCCCTTAACTTCTAAACGGTGACAGCTAAGGCCATAAAGTTGGTGTCTCTAGGAGTAGTAAAAAGGCTATGCGCTACTCGATGAGACAACTTACAACGCCATCTATCGGCAAATTTTGGAATTAGCGGCCCTATTTCGTAAACACTGAAAGATACGAGAAAAAAGTCAACTAGAAAGTTGTAGAGCACTCTCGATTTAGTACGAAAAGATACCTTGCGCACATTAATACTCAAAACAGAATGTAAAAAATGAACATTTGTTTGATTGTGATTTTCAACACTATGGCGTCGTGAAATGTGGGCGAAGCGAGAAATCTAGTACAGAGTGTAAACATGTATAGTGGCTAACGGAGAGCATTTTGAGCAATGTAAATAAATGATCCAGAAGACAGGGACGGTCTCAGTTCTTTTCTGCCACTCTTTATCACATGACAATTTTCGAAATCGTGACCAAACAAATGTTCATTTTTTACAATCCGCAACCGATTGCGAACTATAGTTTGCGAATAAATTGCAAATTTCTCGCGTTTTCTGAAATGCTGCTTAGTTTTTGCACAACAATGTAATATCATAGCCATATATAAGGTTTAGTTCTTTAATCAAACTATAGAGCGCTATATTAAAGAATATTATATATTTTGCGTTAATGTGTTGCGCATTTGTAAGGTGTAGTGTGATTATTTTAAGTACAATAATACTATTTATATGTATTATGAAAGCATATAACTTTCAGAATAATCTTTAATTGATTAAATTTTAAATATAATAATATACTCCATAAATGTTGAGTATAAAACCAATGATTATTAATTTTATTAATAATGGAAAATTTAGGTCCATAGGCTCTCAAACACCTAGTTATGGTTCTGATGGGGCACCGAATTATTCTAGCCCAGGGCGTTGCGATTTGTTAAGATGATCCTGCAAAAGACTAAATGGCAAAGACATTGAAAGCCTAATTTCATGATAGCAAGATTCACGCTTAGGAGGAAGAGGTTTGCCTACTAGGCCTCTCCAGGAAAACTGGCCTGCATTTATACAGCACGAAGAGAAAGAACAATTTTCTTCAACAAGGCTCATATTAGGTCTCCCTGAAGCTAGATTATGTTAGCAAATAGACTTCTACTCCCAAAACCAGAATCAAAGGTCAACTATTCAACCAACTCGCAAGATTTTAGTTCCGTTAGTTTTTATTAACGTTCCGTTTTGAAGCAACACGAGGGTTATTTTGGAAAGGACCTCGTAATTTTGAACCTCGGTCGGATGATGAGGACGACGCCTGAGCTGGCATATTCCTCTCCAAGCTTCCGCAGCACGCCAGCAGGAGGACGTTTGACCCACTATGTATGATTAAGCGTGCAGCATGCCCACATACACGACGTATCTTCAGTGGAATCGGGTTTTGAGCTTGGAACCCTCCGGCCCTGAGGCTGAGGCCTTACCACTAGCCCACCGTGGCCCCATCAACCGGCAAGGAAACCAGCTCACAATTTAAATTATAATTATAAATTTCAGATGATTTCACACCATGTATTTGACTTTGGATAATAAATAATGTTAGGTGCTTTTGTGCTATCTCTAATTCCAACTAAACCACATTCGTGTCAACCGAAATGAGCATGGGATTTTCGCAATACCGGTAGTGTTACAGACAAGGCAACACGTGGAAACAAAGAAACAGATCAAGAACTATTTTTCATTCTTCAAAGACAAAACCGCATCTCTTTAATGGGAATGCTAAAGTTAGCTCGCAAAGGAGGGAAAAGAATACGCATCAGAAATCAGAAAAAGAGTTTACCCTTGCTCATTGGACATTTACCAAGGCTGAATCTGCAGCTGCAGATTCTTCCCATTACCAAAAGAACCCAAAAAGAAAGAAAGAAAAATTTACTCATTCCGGATTTGAGGCATAATTGTTCTTCAATAAAATGTTTCCGGTCTTTTGGGGGCAAAAGGATTCAAAACGAGTTTTCTCTCGATGCTCAGTTCCTGACTTAACCCCTTGACCTGCGAATTTATTTAACTTCCTAATTAGATGACACCACCCATTTGGGATATTTTTTATTATCTCAATCTATTTAAGATGGTAAAGGATACTTGAGACATGGGGACACATTACCCCAAAAATGGCCAAAATATCAATTTTTATTTTATTGACTTGTTTTGTTTATCTTATCTTTCTACTTGTTGTATCAAAATTTCAAATGGGTGGAAGTTATTTAGACTTTTATTTACGATGACCAATAATAAACATGCGCAAATGTCAACTTTACCTGGCTTTTTCTCCATGTCGGACTTTTCTTCACTTTCATGTTTTCAAAATGCTAAGGCTTTTTTCCCTTTTTAGATAGAGCTTTGAATTTTTATGTACTTGTTTATCGTTAAGTATATGATAAAACTGTGCGTGCAATAAGCATTCAGTTGCTTAGTTTTTATATATATATATACAAGATAAAAATTGAGTTAGGGCCAAATTTCCTCATTTTTCACCAAATAAAACAGTTAAAAATTTATATTTAAGCGAATATTAGACGCACCTTAAAATCCATGCAGAGTTTTGTGTAATATATTTCAATGAATTGGCAAATAAAATTTGAAGCAAAAATAGTCATATCTGAAAAAGTAGTAGGGAATTTTAAAAATTGCATTTTCCTTTAAAAATTTTAAAATTTCAACTTAAAAAGCAGATAAAAATGAATTTTTTTAAAGATGACTTTATATGATTGTTATGTTTTGAAAGTATGAAAACTTTTTCAATAATACTTCAAATAAAGAATATTGTTCAGAAGGTAATGTGTCTCCTTAAGCGTGTCAAGTGATTTTTGTATTTAAAATTAATTTAAAGAGCAAAAATTCTGTAATTCGATGCACGTGTCAGACACGTTGTCAGCGAAGGGATTAAGTCAATTACTGAATACAATACTATGCTTATTTATGCTCGGAATTGACCATTTTTAGCCATTAAACAGTATAGTTCTAGGGGCGAATTAAAAGCAAACCACAGCAGGCAGGCGACGGGGGTCCTCAAAATGTAGATTAAAAAATATATATATTTTATTTTTTATCGTTTATACTTTATCATATTTCAATATTTAGTTTTAAATGAACTCCCTATTTTGAGCTTTATGATTCACTAGCAGTACGCGCACGGTGTTGCCCGTGGACTTCCGACAAAATGGGGGGAAAAATACCCACAATGACGCGAAAAAGTTTTGAAAACAAAACCAAAACAAAAGACACACATTATTGATTTTCCCGCTTATTTTCCCTCTCGACAGTGACGCGAATGTAATGACTTCACCGGAAGGAATCGGATTGTAGAAATGCATGCTGCTAATGAAAGCATATTACGTCACCTCCTGCGAGGAAGCAACAATGCATTCTGGGATCGTCCGGAGAAACCCTCGCTGTCAAATCTTGCTAGCAAAAGAACTGTTTGAACTTATCAGGAAAAACTTAATTTTAAAAAAACGGAATAAGATATTTTAACCGTTCTTGTTTAAAATCCGACCGAAACGCTCCAGATATAAGGTGAAGAAAAATGAAAATTATTGAGATGTTCGAACGTCAGATGCGAGAATTTGAAGAAATCCTGATAAAAAAAAAATACCGTAAAAGTGACATGCAACGAATCCTTAACTTATTTCGATAATATTTACGCATGAGTATTTTGGATAAAGAAATAAAATTGCGGAATTCAAAGCGTCTTAATTATCAGTAAAGACTCATTAAACTAATTATAAAAATTAAACAGTGTAAGAATAATTATTCATTAAAAATAAAATTATAATTATTAAAGGTACTCAAAATTATATTATTTTAAAAGTCGAAATGTACAAATTCTTATGTGCAATGTTTCAGAGGGCTCCCAACAGTCTTAATCCACCCCTGATGGTGCTATCAATATATATGTGGTGCCTTGCAACAATATGGTGCACTAACCGTGTCTACAAATTTTTTAAATATTTGAAGAAGGTTTTCGAGAGTTTCAATTCAGATGTTCAACACATTGAACTAATTACCTGCTATGCTCTTCTGAAATCTCACTCCGTTTTATAATAAAATTACACGAAGATTCTAGTTATGACTTGATTGCATTTTTTGTGTGTGAATTATCTCCTCTTGACTTTATTACGTTACCTTGACGTTAAATAACTATTTTTATTGCAGACTTCCTAAACCAGATTAATTACATAATACCGTTTGTGTTTAAATATTGCAAGCACATACAGCACAAGAGCATGTTATTTACATATGTTTTACACAACTTTACCAATACTGATCTTCCGCTTAAACTTTTAAAATTCTTTTAATTCAGCTAACAAAAGCTCAAAGTCGTTTACTTCAGGACTGCAACAATTTGTAGGACATTTTGGTACTACATAATATGCCTCCTTATAGCGCTTCTGTGAAAAGCTAGAGTACAACTTAACTGCGCAGAAAAACGCATCGTTTCATTAACCGCCTTTTTACATTTACGCCAGTGACGTAGAAAAGTTCAGAATCCTCTGATCCGAAATGTGTGACGCAATTGATTGATCCCCCACCGGTCTCTTGCTCCATCCGCATCTTTTTTCCTCCCTCCTCCTTAGTTCTGCGAGTATGGACCAGAGGGCGCTCCGTTCAATGGTCGCTGCTGCTGCGCGGCGGCAGTCCTACGTTATGCCACAATGAGCAAGGGAAAGAGAGGGTGGTGGTGGAACAAGGAGCCGACCGCTTTCAAGGCCACGTCGCGGTTCAGGGACAGGTAGCGGCAGCTTTCAAGGTCTACAGTTCTCAGATGACGAACAAAACAGAGAGGGCCCTTTAAATCTCGCCGCGTGCTACCAGGAAACAACAACTGCCGGCCGCAGGAATCCGCATCCATGAGGATTTCACAATGGTAATGCGAGTGGGACGAGGTTTTGGCGGGAGGAGAATTAGTCGCGTTGGTCGACTTGGCTGCTGCTCGACCACCAGGAAATTGGTGCGGCCAGGAAGTAGTCATCGCGAAACATCGTTTTTGTTTTACATGAGAGCCAGCAAAGATTATTTAAATTCTGCTCGCATATTCTTCAACAAAGGCATGCAAAATGATTAATGAAAGGAATGCACATGCTTTAAGATCCGAGAAACAGGGCGTAGCAAGGGAGGTATAGATGTCTGCTGCGGGGGTAGCGCCGTTAAAGCTGTATTTTTCAAGTAAATTACGTGAACAAGAATTAGTCGAATGGGATGAAAGGAACGACAAATAAATACCATGCTCCGGGTGCCGTTTACCTTCACTACACCATGCTGAGAAAGTAGTAACTATTCAACTTGAAGTCGGTATTGGGTGGGTAAATTTAGGCGCCATTTTTATTGAAACATATGGTACACAGGCATCACATAATTTCAAGTCCTGTATATTTTTCACTTCTTCGAACTCAAATATCACAAGGGGGAAGATACTTTTATTCGGAAGCCTTTTTTGCGTCAATGGCGTAGCGATACCCATCATAGTTTATATATAAATGAGTCAAATAGAAACAGTATTTATCTGAATCACCCATTTGTTGCAGGTTTATATTTCTGCTTAGATCTGTATTTTACTCACGACTGCATAATTATATTCAAATATTTAAATTTGAGACATGTTTATATATAAAGGCGTTTTTATTGATGGAAAAACAAAAGTTTATTATAAATCGGAGTCAGTAATGAGCCATACAAAATAATCTTGAATTTTCCTATTTTAATATGCTTCAGTTTAAGGAATTGAAAAAATGACATCAGTAACTTTCATGAGTCTACATCTACCATAAACATCTATTCTGATGACACTAAAGCAGCAATTTTTTTCACTCTCGACACCAAATATGTATAAATGAAAATAAAATAGAAAAATGAATAATCAATTGCTGATACAGAAATTTAATTAACCTTCCAGCGGGCGCATGTATGCAGGAGATACTTATATCGTGCGTCGTAATTAGATTTATACCGTGTCATTTTACAAAAATAAATGCCACTTTTATTTATATATATATATATAAGTAATCTTATTTATTAGCTTTATAATAAACAAAGATTACATAAAAAAAAATTGCATTTCAATTTATAAAAGAACTATATATGTAATACAATGCACGATCAGTGATGTGGGTAAATAACCAGTGGGTAGGTAAATAGTTTTTGAATAAACACTCAAAAACTGGGTATTTTGCGAAAAAAAAATTTTTGAATGTAGATTCACAATGAAACATACCAACTTTTATAAATACCCCAAAACTTGATATTTTGTAAAAAAAAAAAAGTATTTGTAAATTCATTTATAATAAAATTTATAAATAACCAAAACTGGGTATTTTCCAAAAAAAAAAAAAAGGATTCGATAAAGGCGATTCAAGAATAAAACATTAAATTTATAAATACATATAAACTGATTTTTTTTTTGCAAAAAAAATATATAATTGAGAATGGTGATTCAACTGAAATATATAAACCTTATAAATACCTCTCAACTGCATATCTTTTTTTTTTTTTTAAAAAAAGCATTTCCAAATTAAACACAATTATAAATATCCAAAAACTGGGTATTTTCCAAAAGAAAAAAGTATTTTGAATTGGCGATTCAAAATCAAACATATAAAATTCATATACATAATACAGTTTAAAAATTTTTTAAATTTAAAGTGTTAACTAAATTATAAAAAAACAATTGCTATTAGGACTCAGAATCAAGTATTCTAAAACTTAAACAGGATCAGGGGATAAATTAGTTCTTCCAGTTAGAAACTATGACACTTACAATAGAATAATAATTTTTATCACTATTTATGTTATATAGAAAGGGACAGTGATTCTTGTGCTCCGCAATTTACTCGCATTACCATGCTGGAAGTCAACTATTCTTGTTTTGATTTAGTGAATAGTTAAGTCATATTTACTTCATATGTATTAATATTACTGTAAATTTTACATTAAACAGCAAAAGAAAGGGGGAAAAGGTCAGATCTTCCAATGTTATGAAGGATAAGAGTATCCAATGTTATATACTTACTATAATGTTGAGTACAAACAGGCCAATGTAAGCAAAATGGAGAAACACATAAAAAAAAAAATATTTCAAAAATCCTGTTGGATTAAAAGAGGTTTTGAAAGGGATAGAATACATAATGAATTTTCTTTTAATCAAATTCCCCAACCATAACAACTACATTTGGAGTTTTAAGAACATTTAAGTATTGATGTTCATGATCCATATGAATCCTGCCTAACCAGGAGATTGTGTGCGAGTGTCTAATACATTGTCAAGTCAAATAATGCAACAGTTTCTGCACCAAAAAATTCACATTTCTTGTTGCTGAAATCTTGTTACAAAGATCACTTACCTTTGTTGAAAGTAATATGAATGCATATTACTTTCAGAATAATTCATTTTTGAAAACTGTTAGAACTAAAACATGTTAACTTTCCATCAGCAATGTCTGTACTTTTGACTAATTTAATCCAAAAAGAATTATAAACAATTGCAATTTTAGTTTCTATTATATCAGCTCTTTATCATTTTAAAACCAAACTCAACATTTTCTTTTTTTTTAAAAAAAATTATTAAAGCAGCAAATACATTATTTACTCATTCTAATTGAAAAGGACCGACAATTAAACCAAAAATTTTACATAAGATCAATGGTCATTGCGTTTTTGTTTCTTCTAATTGATTTTTTAGTTTTCGTAGATCATATTACTAGTTTTCTTTTTTTACTTTACCTTATGCTCAATATATATTTACATTATATAGACATATTTCACAGCAGTGCCTGCATTTTATATGAATCGAGTTAAATGAAAAATAAATACCCATTTTGGGTATTTACCCTTAAAAATAAATACCTGGGTATTTTACATCACTGTGCACAATACAAGTATCTCCTGCATGTGTACCCACCTGCTGGAAGGTCAAATTTATGCACGCATAAAAATTTTAAGGAAATATTTAAATTTGATACGGCTTCCTCGATAATTTTTAACACACCCACAGTTTAAGAAACCATGCACTACAGATAAATTTCTATGCCAATGAGAGGTTCTCTGAAATCACATAGGCTCCAGGGACTTTCATCTTCTGCTATTAGCCGTAATGAAAGAGCTAGCGACAGAACAATTTGCAATGCACCTGAATGTTAAATATGTATGAATGAAAAAGCGTAGTTCACAAGATTTCCAAAAATTAGAATCCGATTTCTTTATTAATAAACTGAGAAGCAATTTAAGGAGCAATTTCTGCCATCCAGAAGTGAAAGCATTAATTCGTTAATTGCCATCCATATATTTATTTCTTGTAAATCACAAAGCCAATTTAATAAAGACATTAATAATTAGCTATTTCATAGCGAAGACCAACGTAAAAGTGCATTTTCCCAGAAAAGCATACAATAAGTATGTCCTATGGCAGTTAATATGCTAACTATCATAGCATTGATTATTCCGACTTTATTAAAATGCTCCAAAAAATATTTTGGGAGGGGGAACTATTCCAATAGGAAAAATTGGCTCCAGAATAATAAATTCACACAAACACCCTTTAAAAAAAAAAAAAAAAAAAACTAATTAAACTAAAATTGGCATAGAAACTTAAAAGTTCAGCTAACTCTTATACTTCACTGAATTGGTACTATTCTGAATCATGAAGAGCTCACAATGCAGCTTTTTTTGTGCTATCACTAGCAGCAAGTCACTGGGAGACAGCTGCAATATAAACACACACTTTTTGCTGGAAAAGCATTCAAGGCAATACCATCCAAAAAAGCTAGCTAATTTTATAATAAACCTTTCTAGTAATCCCACGCATATGCAGGATTCTTTATTGTGTACTGCAATTTTTATTTATATTATCTTGGCAATACAGATTACATAAATGAAAGTTGTATTTACATTTGTAAAAAAACACAATAAAAGTACCTCATGCATGCGCATGACTGCAAGAAACTCAAATTCTTAAATTGTGTTTTCTATTTCCTAGTACTTTTAGTTGTCTAAATGTTTTGCCCCCCCCCCCTACTTACAATTCCTAATTTCCACTTACCTGTACAATATACTAGCACAGGTTACTTAACATTTTCTTACAAGCTTATTCATGCACATACGATACATGATAATTATGTCATGACAATGTCATTTTCAAATCCTTGACTGAATGATCTTGCAAGAGGAAAAGAAAATTGATAATGTGGAATAACTTTAGATAAGAAGTTGAGTTAGGATTCCAGTGACCAAGCTTTGAAGAGAGTATCAGAGAACAATTACAATTCAACTAACCTGCCTTTACTGATAATTTGTGCAAACATTTGGGTAGGCATTTCCAAAAAAGTTTAATATTTCAGTTGAATTGTAAATTCCTTCTTGCATCATTATACATTCATATTTATTAACTCTTTGGCTACATATCCCAAGGGTTGGAAGCAAGATTATTTTCTGCCGCTTCCTGCAATTTTCATAGTACTTTTACAACATTGGATCATATTATACTAATAAAGCTTTGCATATAAATAACTTGCTTGGCTCAGTAACTCACTGTTAGCTTTAATTATATACAATTTCATTTCTCAATCTTTCATTTTTGACTGTACATTTTTTGTAATGTTATTTTACACTATTATATATTTTAGCTCAGAGCTTATAGATTACTATTAAAGAACAAAAAGCTATTGTTCCAATTCATTCACTATTCTGAATTATTTTGGAAAATTTACTGCTGATTTTCACTCGTGATTGAATTATTTATCCTTCTCTTCTTCTTGCTTTCAGACTTAACCCTATTTTTTAAAATTTATTCTGTAGCTTTCATTTTTATATTACTTAAGACTTGTATGGCAAGTGGCAATTGCATAGCGAGAAATAAAATTAAACCAAGTACTCATTTTTATCTGTGGTCATCCTTTCCCCTAGAAAAGAATCCCCATCTCCAGGTTAAGAAAGATTATCTTTTGTTAAAGAACCTGTCTAAGATATCTAAATCTGGATTTCAATAACATTGATATAAATTTCTGAAGGTTTTCTGTACTTAATCTTGTTAATTTTATTTACTTAAATTTATTAGATTCACCTTTTGTCAATAAACATGCTTCTATCATTTAGCCTCCACATACTTGAACACTACTCCACATTTTAAAACAGTTCCATTATAAATTACCCAACTTGTATATGAAATTTTAGACAGTAGAACAATGAAATGGATGGTCTGAACTTGCATAACATGCAGGCATAATCTGTTAAGAAATGAAACCTCAATATGATACATTCATGTAATAATATGTTAACACAAACATGAAACTACAACGACAAAAAACAAATAAAACTGACATGTTTATTAATAAAAAAATTAAAAACTGAACAGCAGCAATATGCATTATATTACAGTATTATGAAATGAATATTGACAATGAAGAGGTAGGTATTAAATTATTTCCGTTTCTTAACACATTTTACAAGTTTCGGTGAACATTTTTTTTGGAGCCGTCCTCTGAGGAATCTGTTGTGGTGATAGCAAGATTTGTAAGAACTTTTGCTTGAACTTAATGCTCCAATATATGCTTTAGCTCCATTCAGAATTTTTTGTTTCGAAATTTGAGAAGTCACCTTTTCACCTCTTAAGTACTCATGAGGTACAAGATCAGATAGAGAAGAAAAGTTTCTACGTAGTACTTCCCTGCGGTGACGCTCACTTTCACTGTGATCAATTCTTCCTTTCGACGTCTTTTTCTTAGTTATTTTTGTATATGTTGGTCTCACAGGCTGGCTAGACCACTCTTCAATATCAGACTGAGATGGTGTTGTTTCTACACTATTCTTTGGTTTTATATTTTTATACTGTCTTATCCTTTGAGCCTTTTCATTTTTTAATACAGCATGTACAGCATTGGAGAACTTTCTAGCCTGTTCCCTTCGCCTTATGTCGGCAGTTCTTGTGGATGTACGCCTAGTCTCCTTATTAAATGTTTGCCGATATGACGATGGCGGCTGAGGAACAGGATCTGCTGCAGGAGGCTTATTAAAGGTATCAATTTCCCATACCTCTACAACTGGTTCATCTAAAAAAAAGGATATTTTCAGTCTTCAGAAAGAAAGGGCAACATTGAACTATCATCGTTTAAGCAAAAGTCATTTAGTCCACAAAAAAAATTGATGGATTATTGCAACCAATTAGAATGTCTATTATTAAGTACAAATGTTACAAGCTAGTTATCTATGAATAAACCAACCCCAGGAAGTTAAAAGCTATAAAATAATTTTTCATAATGACTCCAAATGAATTGTTTAAAACGACAACATTTCAAAATTACAGTTTTTGATCTTTTGACCCTAGATTGAGCGAGGAACAAGGTTTTCGTTAAAAAAATTCCAACATTAAAATCACCTAGTACTAGAAACCACAAGCAAATATATCAAATAAGCACTTAAAATTTAATAGGCCCTTTAAGCAATACAATAGAAATACATTTAGATGCACATAATCAACACCGCCTCTTAAAATCAACATTTTGGAAAATAAGCTTTTTGAAATATTAAGAAAATGATTTTTAAGTTTAAATTGAAGAGAAGATTATGACAGAACAATGCAAGGCGCAGCAAGACAGGACCCGTTGTCACGACTACACAAGGGTACTTGACTCGTCTCTCTCTACGAAATAACCGGGTACAAATATAGCAATACAGTTTGATCGACAGACAAGAGATTATTTGTATTATAAATTAGAGCCAACTCTTTAGCTCTGCAAGGAGAAAAATTCTTTAAATTTAAATACACAATTTATATATCAGATATCAATAATTTTCCAATGTTTGTTCCAATTATTAAATATTCAGTAACAATTTAACTGCAGTAATAAACAGCAATGCTATCAATCAGCAATATACAAATAATAAAGTGGCAAATCAGTACAAATTAAAGGTTCCGAAATACTACTTTCTCACATACTCCTAAAAAATACACAAGAATATTTCCTACCAATCAAAGTAAATTATAAAATTTCACATTCACTCACCTTTACTGTTAAATATATCATTAATGATAGCCAGTCCACCGCTTCCCCCGTCACTTTCATCATCCTCTTCAATTTTCAAATAATCATGATCTTGATATGGGTGATAAGGTTTAGGCAGTTCTTGTGACAAGTGCTTTTTAGGCGATTCTGCAGATTTGAATGGCATTCCAGTTCTGGGATCCACCATGAGGGAAAATGCTTCTGGCAACAGATCCAGTGGGCCATAGAAATCTCGATTATCTTCCAAGATTTCCAAGACAGGTGGCGACATAAAGGATTCCCTAAGTTTTAAGACGTAATCTTCATCCCAGCATCCACATTCAAGATCCGCTTCCTGTTGAGAAGAATCTCATTAACATATAATGCAAATATTGAAGAGAAAATGTTTCTCACTCTATATCAATTAAGAGCCCTTATAATTAACTGGGGAAAACATTTAAGAATTTAAAAATTACAGAAAGAACAGTTAGAAAATTTTTTATAAATAATTATTACAATTGTTCTAGCAATGTCAGCTCTAAATGCAGACGAGATATCCACAAGTGTTTGAAAATGAGGAAATAAATTTTAGATGCGAGACTCGCCACAAAACAGGTCTCTTATATGTTCAAATATACAAAATTCATTTCATATACAAAATTCTCATTTAAAACACAATCTCTTGATTGCTAAGTTACACAATATTAAAACTTCAACTGTGCAACTGTTTTGTTGTTATTAAAACAAAATAATTAGCACTTTATCTTGTTACTAAAAATTTGATTGCCAGTTATGAAGAGGATGAAGTTTTTCTAATATTTTTCAAAGTCAGAAGCAAAATCAAAGACTTTCCTTTCAGCTATGAAAAATTTCTTGGCTGATTTTCTGAAATTTTTCTTCAAATGGGAAAATATCTGTTACAATACCAAAAAAATGCTTTCTCCATAAAACAATTAGACCTTATATTTCGTAATTATTCAATATATAAAATTCATACATAACATATTATGGAAATAAAAATTTTAAAGCAACAATTTTTCCTTGAATACGACAACCTAACAATAAAAAAAAATCTCATTTTAATTTGTCACCTTGATTTTAAAGCAACTATTTACAAAAGAAAACAGCTTTCATTCCATTAATGTTTTATGTAAAGGAAAGAACTTTGCAACACCAAACAGTTTTAAGTAGTTTCATTATTAAAACTGAATATCTTAATATAAATAAGTCATTGTGGGTATGTATGTTCTACATCTCCTCCTAAACTAGACTGATTTCAACCAAATTTTGCACACTTATAATTTAAAACTAGATTGGTTGGTTGTGTTATCTGGCACAAGAGCCAAACACATGGTACATAGATGTTACCAAGTCAGTAATAGATATTCTATTTCTAAAAGGAAAAGTTAAAATTGGTCTTTTAAAAAGTATGTGATTGTAAAACTAGAGAAAGAAACCCGTTCACTTCTCTAACTGTAAGTTAATTAAACACTCAATTTAATAAGAAATTAATTTAAACTTTTGCCGTAGTAACTTTGGAGCAAATTATTCCACAAAATGATACTTAATTTTATGCGAGAAACTTTTCCTTCGATTTTTATTAACTTTTCAAAATTTGATAAATAATCAATTACTCCATTGTTAGGCAACGATTAGACTCTGAACTAATTTATCTTATACTTTATATACGAAGAGAAAGATTTAAAGGCCCAAAAGTTGCCAATTTCCGATTGAAATTTTAATTAATATTTTGGCATTTTCCCGTGATATTTTTTGAAAATAAGTCAAAAACTATTCAAACACAATATTAAAAGTTTAAAAAAAATTAGCTTTACAGTAAAACGAGCTGTTTCCATTCAATTACTCCTCATTTTAATAATTTTTCAAAAATTAAATCGTGTATAAAATTCAGTTATTAACAAATATTTTTATTGTTAAAGAACAAAAATACATAATAACGACTGATGCTAGGGCACATTAACTGAATAGTGGAAGGAAAAAAGGAAAAATTCAAATAGCTCAAAGGAAAAATTTATGAAAGAATTTTGGGTATTATAATTTTCTACACGAAAATTAGTTTTTCATCAAAAATATTAGACTGTGTTTTAGCCCCAAGAAACACCAGGCATAACAGCTATAATATAAACGTAGCATTATATTTGCTTGATATCACAGAACAATTCATTTTTCAAAAACACAGAGGAAAAGTAAAAACAATTTTTGTTAAGTGCACAAAACTGAGCTGACAAATTGTTCAATTTTAACAGTGACTTACTAAAATTTCCTATATGAATTAAAAATGTTAGTGAAATAGTTCCCAAGTACAAGAAAAAAAATTGTTTTTTAAATATGCAAGAGTAATTTCATCCTACTTGGTCGACACATATTAAAAATAACATTTTAAGCTTATGATTAGATCTTTGAAAGGAAGCAATTATTTTTCTAAATTAATGCTTATAATTACAGATAACAAATTTATAGCTAATCAGCAAAATTTTGTATCCAAATGGAACTAACTGCAAATGTCTGTTCTGTGTCCATATCAAGTAATTCTCGGTTTAGTACAAAGCAGAGTCTTGCTTACCTATTTGTGAAATTTATCTCAGAAAATCAGACAATGCATACATATATATTTTCTTTAACATCTCCACCAGAACTTCTTTTAGACTTAATAAAAATTGAACTTTTTTTTAAAATTCAATTATTCGTCGTATTACTAAATAAACGCTTTAGAGACATTAGAATTTTTAGTTTTTGGGAGTAAATACCAACTATGGTTGGCTTCTTGCAATAATAAAATGTTTCCCCTGTATTCAAAAAGTTGCCTAAATGAGGATTTAATCCAATACAGCATTGATTAATTACAATTTTTCTGAAATCGTTATCAATACTTATTTGCATTATTATTTTGAGATTACTGAGATACACTAATTACCATCCAGGAACAAAAACCAAAATAGACGGTTACTTTTATTAGAATGTAATGCTCACCTTTTAGTTACCAAGTGAAAGTTCATGGGAAATTGTTTAGGAAGAAAAACAAGACAGATATCATTGTCTAGCTACCTTGCAACATTTTTTACAACTTCAGATAGTTATTTGTTCAAATAATATTCGAAAGCATTACACAAGTGCCGACTGAAACTTCTCTTCAGAAAAAAAAAAAATCTCCGCATGCAAATACATTTTTGAAGCCTAATGCGATAATTTTAAATTAAAAAACATGCAGATGCATGAATTCCCTATAAGGACAAAGTGGAATCTCGAGATTTTCATTCTCATCCGAGTGAGACAGTTCCCTCACCCATTTAAAGAGCCGGCAACCGGCTGACTCGAATTTAAAAGGAATTTCATACTAGCCTTCTCACCTGGCGGAGAATCGCCCACGAAGAAGTTCCTTTTGGCGGAGATTGCAGTCGCCGGTATGCGCCACGCCATCAGCTACCGGCGAAAACGCCCCAAGATAATGTGAATTACGGATATTGAAAAAAAAGTAATACATTTTTAAATTAAGAAAAGATATCTTTATTTTTCTCCTGTATTAATTCTGTAAACCACTATGTTTTGAAGATGTAGACACGAAATCGGGAACTTTTGATCCGGTTAACTTTCTCCATATGTACGGAGAATTCCCGTGCGATAGTTGCTAAATTCAATCGCGTTGACCGAAAGCAAGGCGAGTGAAAAATTTAACTTCCGGATCATGAATGAATAAAAATAATTTCGAATATTTTAAAGAGTTAAAATTAAAACCTAGCCATATGCACAAGTGTTATGCTAATACAATTAAGGAAACATTTGTATAAATGAAATTACTTACAATTATACGATTTAATTCCTCTGACCCTATGATCCTATCTGGAAGTAGATTATTACGCAATGCTCCATGCGAAGCAAAATTTGACGAATTCAGAGTCGCCGGTAAATCCATCGGTGTTGTTGCCATAGTTCTTTCGGTGCAGTTCATGGATGCAAACACAGTAATCCTTATAGGTCGCGCATTAAAGATATATCTGAAGACACGACTGAGAAAGACACCACAGGCAAACTACCACCTCACCCCGATGAATGTCGGACTCGTACTGCACTTTGTGAGAACACTCGTGGCTTTTACTCTAATTGTATTCCTCCGCCTACTAGTGCGTAAGTCGAATGTAGTAAATGCGTGGCAAATTTTGCCGGTTTTGTTTATATTTAATAATAAGGAAATTATTACTCAGAATCTTGATTAAATTACAATTTTAAAGTAAATTACTATACATTACACGATGACAACAGCAATTTAATTAAACAATTTAAGCGCATATGTGGAATTATTTGTTTAATCGGAAGGATATCTAGCCTGAGTAAAATGTCTCAGAATGGCGGGAAAACGTAAGGCGGAGCCAATAGGTTTCTACCAATCGGGATGCAATGAGTATCTGAAACAGGGGATATTTTCCAAGAATACTATGGAAAGAGTGAAATTGATTATGGTGGGGGGATACTTTTTGTCAGTACAATAATTTGTTATTCACGATCCTCCCTCCTAGGTCAGAAAAGGAATTTCGCCTTAATATTTGGCGGAGTGGTGATAACTTTGGTAGAGTACCATTCAGCATAATAATTGCAAAAGAAGTCTTGTTTTTATTTACTTGAATTCCGAAATTTTTTTTTCGAGAATTCAACAATATTTTTTTTACATAATTAGAGCTACTGAATTCATAAGAACAAAATCTAATCTATTCGTTTTAAACAAGAGGTATAAACACAGAATAAAGTTACAAAAATAATGAGCTATTATTTTCATTTAATGTTATAGTTTCGCCTTGGATTTTATTCATAACTGTGCAGTGGCGTAGCTATGGGGGGCGGGCGGTACGCCCCAGCAGCACTTCGAA
The DNA here is from genome assembly GCA_013235015.1 of Araneus ventricosus. Taxonomy (NCBI): domain Eukaryota; kingdom Metazoa; phylum Arthropoda; class Arachnida; order Araneae; family Araneidae; genus Araneus; species Araneus ventricosus. The sequence continues at coordinate 87,482 of BGPR01003055.1, read as the reverse complement.
AAAGGCGTCAAAATCAGACATGCAGGAAAGCAATTTAAAAAAAAAATTTAAAACTTATAAGAGCAGCGGCACTACTTCAATTATTTATATACATAAAAAAATATATCATAATTTTTTCATATTTTACGCCTTTTTTCGGTTGTAGAGTCTGGTGGGGGACGCTCGGTTTCGAAACCTATCTGTAGAGATCAAGGGTATCCAACATCGAATTGTATTATTAAATAAATTTTTCCCCCTGGAATTTACTTTTTTATTTTGAGGTTTATGTAACTTTTAAAGGAAGGGCGGTGTACTAAAAGTTCGCCCCGAGGGGGTGGCAAAAGTAGCAGCTATGCCTCTGTAACTTTGTATGTTTGACAAAAATAGACATAATACAATACCGCAGAAAATCCAGATTAGACATGATCTCTATTATTCCTAGCTTTCTCTTTCTTCTTAACTTCTCGGCTTTATTTTTGAAATTTAAATGATTAATAACAAAGCGATTTTTTGTGTTTCTTACATGCACTGGCTAATCTTTATGGATGATATTTTAAGTTTTAATGATGATTTTAATTTTGTGTTAATAGAATATATGTATTCTTATTACTGTTTCAATAATAAGTTTTACGAATTTTCATAGACATCGCCGTGTTCTACAGGCTGATATTCGCAGCTAAAGAGGATTTTTTTTTTAATTATTAGAATATAGAATTTATTGATGAATTTCAACAGTGGCGTATCCGAAAGAGGGCGCTGTCTGTTTTCAGGAATATCTTATAAAATGGCATTTTGACCAAATGCTAAGTTAAAATGATTAATTGCTTGTCCATTCTACTGCTCCATCAATGGAATGCTTTTCTTTACAGGTGTCCAAAGCCTTTGGCTATGTGCACCTGTTTCGCTACTTATGGGGGGTGAGCCACGTGAATAGGGTTGAAACTGTTTCTAAGAACAACTTGGGAAGAGAGGGTAGAATTAAAGCCCTGAATACGTCTCTTACTCAGGGCTCAGACATATTCAGGGCTTTAGGTAGAATAGAAGGGGGAAGTAGTAATATTTCATTTATGAGCTTGAAATGGCGGAAAAAATCCTAGTTCAAATAGTAAATCTTGCACTCTTTGCAACACACGTTTGAATATAGCATTTTATAGTGATTAATAACAAAGCAAATGCGAAATTATTAATAAAGAAATGTTCATGCCAGGTTGCCTTGAGTTTTTACAAATCTCCGATAGCGTCTTTTTTAATAACTTAAGATTAAAATCACTGATTAAATGAATGTATTAATTAATACGTGTTTATGAAAATAAATAAAAAATACTGATGAATTTACGAATTGATAATGAGAATATTTATGATTATAAATAACAATTATATTTTAAAATCCCTTTTCATTACATGCTTTGATTTTGTCAGCCGCTTGTTCAAAAAGAGTAGAAGCTCAATACAAAATATTTATAATACTTTAATGCATTTTTGGAAAATTTTCAGAACAATTAATGCTTTTAAATTTATTATTCCATTAAATCCGACTACGTTCGGAGGCCTTTTTTTAAAATAATGATATTTCAAGCAATATTTTTGTATTTTTATATGACATTTATGTTAAAAGTTAATAAATCATAGAAAAAAGTTATATTAATTAAATATTTTTTTAAATATTTAAAAAACTTAAAAATTTTTGCACGAAATTGGATCTTTTTTCAAATATTCTCTTTCAAAAACAAATGACTAGAACGTAAAATGCTTTAGTATATATAATCACTCAACTATTGGCTAGGTCATGAAGCAAAAGTTTTGCAATGACTCAAAAAACATGAAAATTATACGAGTTTAATTGTAAAATCATGAATTTTTAAAGACATTTGGCCTTTTTTCAAAACTCAAAAGCTACATAACTTTTTAATGGAACATTATTGTACTTATATTTTGGTTCATTACTTACACAGTATCATAAATAATATGTAGGCCAAATTTCAGGCTGATATTTTAAATTTAATTTTAGTTATTGTATTTGAAAAATTAAAATTTTGGAAAAAATCACATTTCGAGAAAAATGAGTTTCAAGATTATGTTTTTAATTTACTATGAAAAGAAAAAAGAATTTTTCTTCAATACTCCAAAGTTTTGTAGAATAGTCCTTCCTTTTCGCTAGTTTAGTTCATTTTTTTAGATTTTCAGTGCTGAAAAGTTTTTCTTTGTCTTTTTCTTGAGCCTCATGAGTCATTATCGTTACTACCACTAAGCCGTCGTCGACAGATTTGGATATTTTTTTCAATCAACTAACTTTTGTATGCATGCCTGATCTGGAGATACTTTTAGTGATTAATATTGGTTATAAGTAAAATGTATGTGCTTTTCGTACGTTTATTATCAAAATTACATCATTAATGTAGAATCAAGATACTGTAATTATTTAAAATTGACTAAATTTGCAACAATGTCCAAGAAAACAAAGAAATTCACACTTAAAATCTTCCAAAACAGTATCTGGTATATGGATAATAGTACAAAACAAAAACAATAAAAGTTAAATATTTTAAGTAAAAACAATGAAAAATGCTTCTTTATCGCATTGTTTACAAATCAATTTTCAGCTGTTATGTTCTACTAAAATGTCTCTAATTTCACTTCTGATCACCAGAGATGTAAAATAAAAACTGTTTGGAAAACATAAAAAGAATAGGCTTTCAGACAAGATATTAAAAACAATTTGTGATTTTCGGTCGAAAATGGGTTTTCAACGTAGTCCGATACCTTAAGCATATTTACCTAGGATATATTGCAGAGTCAGAAAACTACAGTAATACACAATTATTTCATGAGATAATTAAAGAGCAAATAAATTCTTAATTATTTTTAGTGGCGTAACGAGGGTAAGTGGCGTCCGGGTCGTAACATGAATTTTTTGTGCCCCCTTCAGTGACTTAGCATGTGTAATCGGCGCCCGGGGGATGGTATTTTCTTTTCGACCCCCTCATCGTATTTGACTTTAAAATGTGACATAAACGCATTACTGTTTTGTCACCATGGGCAGTGGCGTAGCGAAAGCAAGTGGCGCCCTGAATAATATGATTTTTACATCTCACTCGTCATCAGTGGCTCATCATAACAAGCATAGATGGTGCCAGGGGTATGGCATTATTTTTACGCGTTCTCATCATATTTTGCATCAAAAATGACATACTCGCAGTAGGTTTTGACTCCATGGCGTTCCTTAAAACTGACGCCCGGAGCATCTATACCCCCTTACCATCTCGGTCGCTACGCCACTGATCATTTTGCAATACTTTGTCTATGTTTATTGTTTATACTGACGACTATTCAGGGACTTCAGCATACGGTACAATGTGCAATTATCTACTTAATACTTTGGTGGAGATACAGTGGCGAATCCAGGGGGGATGTCGGGCTGCAGCCCCTCCCCCGAGCTAAGCCAGAAATCTTGATTTTATTTAAAAATCGCTACAATTGTTTGTTCTTAATTTCTCTTTTAAAAAATAATAAAAACGTGACAACATTCCTTTCTGGCTTGACAGTTTCGAAAATTTTCCTACTTTTCTAGTCATTCCACTTGTAACGTTGACGCGGTCGAAGGCATTCTTTGGCTAGTTAATTCATTGTATTTTTTATTAAATTATCGAAAGTATTGTAGTGTTTTTATTATTCTTATTGTCAGGTGAATAAAGTCTGTAAAGTTAAAGTGTTTTGGTTTACATAAGCCATGAGGTTTGAGATTCGTCACGACGATACAAAATTTTTATGACCTCAGCCCCCCTCCCGACCCAAATCCTGGATTCGCCTCAGTGGTGATATAATGCAGGAAAGCATATTCACGAGTTCCGGCAAAATTTGACTTGAAGACTTAGGTTGAGTTTTTTGTCGAATTTATACGGACTTCATTCCCACGAAGTTTTTCAGCCAATTTTATAATATACCAATGGGTTTAAAAGATAAGAATTTATTTAACACAAAGAAATATTTCAGTACATGAATTAAGATGTTTTGGGTGCTACTTTCATCGTGTGCCAACATGTTGTTGTATTGAGTAGATGTTCGGTGGCGTCTACAAAAACGTAAAAATTGAAAGAAATACGGCTTTAGTTTGATGTGAATGCGTCATCAAGCGCATCAGAATGCCCATCAGGCGGAAGCTTTGGAAAAAGTGGAGGCCTGATTTTACGTTTCACTGAATGTATATGACATTTAAATTTGTATAGATAATGTGTTAAAACATTTATTGCAACTCATGTTAAAATACTTTCAGAATTAACAGTATTTTTAAATGATTACAAAACTTTCTCTAGTATACTTCGCATACGAGAAAGAAAAAGAAGGAAAAATCCACAAGTAAATTTTGTTTTCAATAATCTTGAACTTGAATTTCACAAAAATAGCCACATTCTTTAATTTCACCAAAGAATTTTATTAATATCCCCAAATCAAATGATTATTAAGCTTACTAAATCTTGGATATACTCACTTTGTAAAAATTATTTATTCAGATTTTAATTGTAAGAGTAGAAGAAATCGAATTCTTATATCCGATCTTTGTAACTTAGCTCTGAATATATGCTGTAACTAAGACGAGCAACCGACTAGCTCAATCATTGTGAAAAATAAAGGACTAATACAATTAATTCGTATTTTTCGCCTCTTTTCGGTAAATTGCCGATACAGTAGAACCCCGCTAATCCAAAAATTCGGTTAATCCGAACCGATTTTATTTTCGAAAATTATATGTAATTTAAAAGATTACCTGAAAAGATTTAAATATACATACTAAAAACAAAAAAGTACTTTTTCAGCTTGCATAATTTTGTGCACATTGAAGAAACTAATGCACTTCGCCGTACAGAAGCACATCCATTATTCTAATGAAAAGGGGAGACATATTTTTTTTCTATTGCTTTTGAATTCAAGAGATAGTAATACTGAGCACTTATAACTTACATTTTTTTTTAGCACACATCTTTTTCTTTTCTATTTTTATCGGAATTTCGGGTAATCCGAATTTTTTTAATCCGAACAGGCACCGGTCCCAATTAGTTCGGATTAGCGGGGTTCTACTGCATATAAAAGAAAGACCGGTGGTGGACGCGCGATTTTGCAACCGATCTGCAGAGGTCAAGGGCGTCAAACGACAAATTACATTACTAATACAAATTTGTCTGGAATTTATTTATTTTTATTTTGAGGTTTATGCGTCCTATGTAAATTGTGAAGGAAGGGCGGCAAAAGATGCAGCTACGCCACTGTGCAATAGTAAATTTTCTTTTTCCCTTCTGTGCTCTTTTCTTGTTACTTGTCTCTACGCAAGACTTGTCGTTTTCAGACGCTGTTAGCTGTCGGCCCCTCTCATCAAGTGGAAGTGACCTTAGGGCACCTGAACCGCTTGCAAAGGACCACCTTCCCAAGGCGCCTCTGGTTCTGTGTGCCGGCGTCGTTTCATCTCTACCCTTCGTCTGGGAAAACTGCGGCAGTTTTGAATGCATGGTACGCCGTACTTCGAACAAATTTTGAACGTACACTATCCATCCACTGAGGGAAGTGTTCATTTTATTTTTGGCGGGTTTCTCTGGTTATGTATGAATTATCAATAGGTATCCAGTAAAATCTTCAATTGATGTTACTATGTCGTAATGTCTGAATACTGATCTATGAGAACTGAGTCGTGTGTTTGCTGAATAAACTGTTTGGCTTTATATTTTAAGTAGCTGCAGTTTTAATCGGCTAGTTGGGGAACAGCTTTTGTGAAAAAAGTTATAATTAAGTCTTTATTATATAAGCAAAATAAGTAGCCAAACAGGAATAATATGGCATAAATGTATCCTTTTCTAAAATAGGGCTGCGCTGTTTTGATGGTATAGTCTCGACTTCGGGTTTGGGGATGATCGCGGGTTCCAGACTCGATTCCAACGAAGATTCATCACGTATGAAGGTCTGGTGTATACTACGTTGGCCATCGAGAGTGAAACGTACTCACATTAAAGAGATATAGAAGTTGGAAAGCCGGTTTAGGTGTCACGATAACCGTCTGACCACCGTCTTACGAGCCACACGGCCTAGTAGCAGTGTTTAAGTTTCATCATCGAATGATGTAAGCCTCGAATCCTGATTCCTAGAAAGATCCACATCTCCAGAGGCCTAGTATGCGTTTAAAACAACCGGAAATACCAGCCAGTTAGTATGGAATGGAATATTAGGGAATGGAGTGATAGTTCTGGCTTCGACTTCGTCTTCTCACCACGTCTTCTGAATAGTTGTCATGTAGAGTCGAAACTGCACTGTATGAAGCACAAAGAGGAGCAGAATGATAGAATGCTTTTGAAATAAGCACAGAATGTTTGGTTTCGACAAGAAGAAAAATTCTTTACAAATAAACATTCTTGTCTGCGTGGCATTTAATGATATTCATGAACGGAAAGGTGATGTCCATTTTCGTTTATGCATTGAAGTTCAGCAGAATATCTCAGAGCAGAGCGGCGTGGGTTTCGTGACATCTCTACTCTAACCCTTTGCACATTTTATGGACACGTCGATTGCCAGACGGTTTTGTTTCCATTTACGAACCTCTTAGAACGAAGGGTAAGCTAACGTTAGAGTGTTTTAGAAGAGGGAACTGAATCATTTAGGTGGATTTTGAATCTGTAACGAAATTAATGCTGAAATGCGATAATTATGTCACCACTCCTTTCAAAACAAATGTAATAAAAAACACGCTGTTCTAACACACACGTCTAATGCCATGAACAATAGAAGAGAACATCCCCACTCACACACCTGTCCCTCTGTACAAGGCAGACCATGAGTTGTTCGAAAAACATCCGGTTTATCTGCCTCATCCTTTATAAACCTTAATTACAATGTATAAGAAATACTTTTAAATATATATATATAATTTTAATGACCATAGACACTTTTAATTATGTCCTTACCTCGTAATTATCTTAATTTAAAAAAAAATGCAATTTCCACAACCAAACCACACAGCGTTTAAATCTACTAGAGATATATAGTCATATAATAGTCATCTCTGATGGATCGTCGTGGAATATCGTTGTTCTTAGCATTACGGAATACGTAGTGTCTCTTTCAGGAAACTGACTCACATTCGTGTAGCTGAAGAATCAGGTTTCCACGACGGAGACGGTAGCCAGACAACAAAAATACAATTTTCATTTAGCCCTCAGTTACTCGGAAAATTTCATTATTAATATTGCTTTTACTGCGCTAACACAGAACGTGAAAAATCTCTTGCTTACAATCTTTTCCTAGCTAAAAGGAGCTCATTCTGCTGAGCCTCACCTGACCAAACACTGCACTTCAGAAGTCTTCTGGGACATTCTGATGACTCTTCAGTGCAAATTCTGATGAGCTTTCTGGCAAACTCAAGTAAAATAATGTCATTACTTTCTCAACGAGGCACATTTGCGCTAGAGCGAGGACGTACGAGCAAAGGCATGGGGGAGACAGAAAAAAAAATAACTATAATCTCAAGGTCACTGCTTATATTTCCTGCTAGTTAACACCGTTCCCTGGCTCGAGTCCCGAGGAGAAAGTGTTAACTCCCGATAAAGTGTAACTAACTTTTCCGTAAGGACGCAACAAACTGGTGTATTTACGACCGTGCCTTTCGACTGTGTGATACATTTTATGAAGGCGAAGGTTTCTTCCTCCGGTGACCTTGCTTTATTTTTTAACTGGAAAGAACTGCGAGTATTTTAACTTTGAATCGTTGAACGGAAGATGGGTCTTCCTTCAGTAGGTCAGAGTTCTGAATTTATTATTATTATTTTTAAAACAAAGTATAAAAAATATTTCTTGGCAGCACCTACTTAGACAAAGTGTTCAGTCTCGGATGAGTCAACTTTTTCCGTAAACATCCTATTTATCGTTTATTTTGAAAATAGACGGGACGCTTTTCTTCCAATGTTTTACTGAAGTGAAACATGTTGTAGGTCAAGGCTCCTTAAATTTTTCCCACTGAAGACCCCCTTAAAAAACAAAACAAAAAAAAATGTTTTGCAAATCCAAGCATTAATATAAGCAGGAAACCAAAGCACAAGCTAAATGCTAAATAAAATGATTTTTTAAAAATATATATATATATTCATAAGAAAATGTTAGTGAAATTTTTGAAATCAAGATCAATGTACGAATTATACTGACTCACTAATCCTGAAAAATCTGACAGAAGGTAGAACATAGTCAGTATTTCCACTCACAGGTTAAAAAAAAAAAAAAACTGCGGCACCTTAAGGGGCTGTCCATAAATGATGTCACACTTTTTTTCAATATTTTTGACCCCCTCCCCCTCCTTTGTCACAAAGTGTCACACTTCACCATACCCCCTCCCCCCCTTGTCACATGTCACGCTATATTACATAAACATATACTTGCAGTTCAGAAACAAAGCACTACGTTATAGATCATACATCAAATTTTATTTTTAAACTTTATCTATGTGTTTTAATGACATTTGTGAACAAAACAATAATAATTATTATATGTGTACTTATTTCGTACGAAATAAGATTAAGGCTCACAACAAAAAACCTAAATAATATGCAGTAGTAATAAAATATTAGTGTAAAAGAGCAATTGAAAACAATAGTATTTTGGAATTTGAAATGGAATTTGATATATTTTGCTTTAAATCTTATCTTTACTTTATGATCACAAAATACTTTTAAGCAGATTGAATTAAAAGAAAAAAAAAGAAAAAAACGCCTCAATAAGATCAACCTGTTTGTGCCCCTAGCAGTTCTACCACTCACCCAGGTGGGGCGACGTATCTTTTGTTGGACATTTCAAGGGTGCGACAGGGGGATGCTTTCTTCTAATGGGGAAGAATTTCTGCTGCTACCATATTCTCAGACCTTTCTTTTCGAAAAGAAAGGAATATAAGTGAAAAAAAAATCACATGAAAGTTGTTTTAGCCCCGATTAAAAAAATGCCCTCAAATTCTGGTAATTTTAAAATTTAATCTGCTGAATTTTAGTATTTTTATTTTAACCAAAATGTGTGATGTCACAATTCTTATTACTCCCTCCCCCCTTGTCGCAAACTGTCACAATTTCACGAACACCCTCCAAGCGTGACATCATTCGTAGACGACCTCCTAAGGTCACGGCTTTGAAATTACAAAATAATAATTATTATTATTTTTATTCTAAATTGAGCAAGAGTGACATCGCCTTTTGAAGTGACCTAAGACCTCGTAATTTTGAGCAGTGGTCTGATGACGAGGCTGGCACCTGAGCCAGGATATAACTGTTTAAATAGATTATCTAATCGATATCAATTATTATTTCATAAAAAATAATTGAGAAGGAAGTAATGCAATACATTGCAACAATATAAACTGAGTGATTTGCTTTGCATAACTGATTCTAAGTTTTGGGAACTAAATCATGGATTATTTGGGATAGGTCTCTAAATTTTAAAAGAGGGAAGGTTTTTTCAGGTTTCATTAGTTTTGGATAAATTGTAAACTCATACACGATCCCGTGTTTTAGCTGATTACTTATTTTCAATACCCCAGCTGCTAAAAGAAAATAAAACCGAAGTCCGAATGATAACATATTTAAAAATATGAATTTTACTTTGAACAATAGGCATATTGCTGTATAAAGCTGAATTGGCGAATATTTTTTTACCGTTATTACTTTTCATCTTCTAATCTTGTTCTGAGCACAGAGGGAATATGACAAGTTTTGTTTAAGCTAGAGTTTCTTAATATTTTCCCTCTCGCCCCTTTTCCATATCCCCCCCCCATCCATGTTGCGAAATAATTTATATTATTTTACATTAAAATGCACTGAATGCATTTCAAAATGATTCAATAAGCTTGTTAAAGATAAGCACTCAAATGACCAGCGCAGTTTGACCGGAATTAACCTTTGTGTTATAAAAAATGAATGAGTCAATCATTCATGTTGCAAATGGGCACACAGCTAGGCAAATAAAGTAGACAACTTTAATTCATACTAAGCATAAATGAATTTAAATTTATTTACTGTGAAAAATTGTGTGCATTATTTAGCGACGGATTCGGAAACCCTCCGCGCTTTTGCGCATGTGCCGGGTGGAGCTATTTTCATCAAAATAGGGGGAAAGTGAAGAATGGAAGGGTGATGTTTACATTTTACTGAGTGTGATCTAGCAAAGAACTCCGGAAATGCGCTCATATGACTCATTGCCTGCCACCCCTTTCCGGTATAAAATCGTCCAAAAGTGGTAGTCTCGGAATCCGTTGCTGAACAGTAATCTTTCAAACCTAGCTGCCGAATTGTTCTTTCTTACCGAACTTGGGAGAGGCACATATTGTGAATGTTTCTTGTAAACCCAAAATTCAAATTTGTGGCATCACTGAAAGTGTTAACTCATAATTCGAGAACCTCTGTTATAAATAATGTGATGGAGATATAAAAATAAATTTATAAAAGAAAATGCAGACCATTTCAATTTATGTGCATATATGGTATTTATTTATGGTACGAATTTATTAAACAAAAAGATTGGCCAAAATCTGTTAGTTATTCATCAAGGACTTCTATACACCAGGCTTATCGTATAAATTTCGTATCATTCCTTTCAAAATTCATCCAATTTTAATGTGATATTGTTGTAGTTTCAACAGTTTTGTTGCACTTCAAAATTACACCCCCCCCCAAAAAAAAAAATCACGAAATTATGCATATTTTAACTATTGGTATTGTTCGCACAAGATCTGACGTTCTGCCCAATGAAAGCGGTTTATTAGTGTGCACATAATTAGTAATAAATTAAATATTAAATACATAATATTTGAAAAAGTGTACTGAAATTATTCAGATTAAAGATTTAAAAATAATTAATTACAAAATAAAAAAAGACATCAATATTACTCTTTGTAATCCCCAAATTAATGCAATGCATTTAGAATATCAAATTTTTTTTGAGTTTCAAAACATTATCAACTGAAAATAGAACCAAAAACGTAGTTGTTAATTTCACTTTTTTTTTAATACACACCATTTTTCCCCTACCAGCTCCCCCCCGCGGAGGGGGGGGGGGGCAAAAGCGTACGGGAGGGAGGTGGGCAGAACTCCCCTAATATATATAGAGTGCTTTCTATAACGTTCGCTTTTTTTTGATAAATATTCATAAGTTTGTAAACAAATTTTCGCACGACCGTGAATTTATCCACCCCACAAGACTGACCTCTTGATTGTGTCTCTCGGTAACGTTCAGCGTTTCTAGATTTAAAAAACAGATAGCGCCCTTCTGCGGACTCGGAATCGAATAAAATCTACCAGCTGATGTTGCCGCGACACCATCTGGCCGATTGTTGTGATTGCGTAGTGGTATCTGCGAGATCGCGTATCGTGTCCATAACCGGAGAAGCGCGTCAATTCTTGAATGGAAAATACTCTTTCTGCAAAAGGAATTGATACGCTATTCGTTTTATCTGATGCTTTTAGTTCCGGATTCGTTATTACTATTTTCTCTTTTTTTCATCGGTAGTCAGAATTCGAAGGAATAAGTGATCGTATTCATCGTTTTATTCAAGAAAAAATAAAGTGTTGCCGTATCGTAGCTTTAAAGTGAGCTTGCTTTCACACGCGTAAGATTGTTTCTAACCAACAGCTGTGGATTCAAGATTTTGTCTGATTTGGCGATTATGTTGATTAAAGTTATATCCTTCGATCAAACCGAGTTTCACAAAATAGATATTCAAATAGTACAATTTTCTGATATGTGATATACTAGAGCTCGCTTTCTAATTTCATATTTAAAAAATCAAATTTCATGAGGAAGTAAAAACTATTCAACGAATGACCGCATGAAAATTATATTTAATATTCTACTCTGAAAATATAGTGTAATTATCAGAATTAAACAGTTACGGATACAGAAATTGTGTTTCGAACTCCTGGGCCTCAAATTTTGAAGCCGAATAATTACGCGATGTGCACTTCTATTGTTTTTTAAAGAATGGTCAATACATACATACAAAGCAACGGACGGATATAATTTTACTACTCATTACACTTTTAATTTTATTATTTATAGTTATTTAATTATTTAAAAAATTTAGAAGCAGCCAATTCAAGTTCATTTGGATTAATATAAAAACGTCTAGTAGATTTGAAGAGCTAAAACCATTGTTTAGCAAGGGGGTGCCGCATCAGAATGGCAAAAATAACACCAAACTGATAATAAAATAAAAAAAGGCAAAACTTTGATTATTATTTAATTGAAGCATTCATTAATGGCTAAACTTCGATAAGAAATGGAGACATTTTTTCTTGTAAGTCTCCTGACGAAATGGCATATGTATAAGAAATGATGGAAATATCGTGCAGAATAAGAGTTCATGAGCCTTTGGAAGATGTTTTACCCGAAGAAATTTATGTCTCATCCATGTGCAGGTTGTTAATCAAAAATAGTCTAGTAGAAAACCATTTGATCTAACTTATCTTGTTAAATAGTAACTTAATCTTATTGTTATCTTGTTAACATATACCACTATTTGTATTAAATACAATTTCATCGCATTAATGAGTTACTCATTTGATTAGTTCTGTCGAGAAAGTTTCCTTCAGCCGAAAATTTTTTTGCGTCGTCAGTGAAAAAATTTCATGAAGATATATCTGCTCTTGATCAACAGAAGTGTGAAGTAATGGCATGCTAGGTTTATTCATCACAATTAGAGAAATGGTTATAGATACCTATTCGGAGTTTCTCTCAAGAATTTTTCGCGGCCATAACTTATTTGAACAGACAATGTATTGTTGGTGATATGGACAGTATGCAATAGTAATTTTGAAAATCTTGAGTGAAAATAAAACTTACAAGAGCCAAAGATAAGGACAGGTAAAAATTTTGAAAGGTCAAGACTTTTTTTAAACAGTACAACGCATACTGGGCTTTAAAAAAAAGCAAATATAGTAAATCGCCCCCCTTCTCAGTAAAGTAAACCTCCAAAATAGACCGGTTGACAGTCAAATGTATTCCTTAGAGAATACTTTTATGTCCGATGCAATACTTTTTGTGTTTCATTTATTTTCAGCTAATTGGAAATGAATAAATTTACATAATACACTTTTTCTAGCACTCAATAGATTTTAACTTCTGAGTCCTTTCTTAACTAGCATATTTCAAGGTTAAGTTACTGTTGAATGTGCTACTTCTTAATTTGGAATATCAGCATTACCTCTTATTTTATGGCAGCTAAGATTTAAAATTTCTTGGCCAATTACAATTTTATTTGTATTATATTGCGAAAAATACGAAATTGCAAAAATTTAGGGTTTCAATAGATTTTCGGACTTAAGAGGCAAAACTGCATGAAGTTTAGATATCCCAGAGTTAGTATTATGGGTCGCTACACAGTAAGTACTGTAACAAAGTGGTCAAATAACAACTATGATTTAGGAGAGCTGTAACAAAACGATGATTTAGGGTTGCAGGTGAAATATAACACAACATTCTTCGATTAGTGTCAACCATCTGAGGAAGGACAATGCTTCTCTGTGCAGGTGTGTTCTAACAAAGCTTAGCGGGACAGAGGTGCCAAAAGCGTCCGCAGACGCGACGATAATTGCTGGAGATCAGAAAAGACCACAGGGTTCTTAAAAGGCTTGATTGACAATGTCGCCTACATGAAGGGAACTGGTCAATTCAAAGTAACGAAGCGTGGATTTGATGGGCGATGGATAACATTTACTTTTGTAGGAAAAGTGCTAACGAGGAAGATAAATGTGGGACTTTTTGCAGGTGGTAGAAAGGAATGGCACCTTGCTAATGAGGAGACTCGGATCAGTACATAAACGGGCGGGTTTCGTTTGTCGGGAGGAGTTAAACAGAACAATATTACTCTTAGCCTGTACGCTGACGATACAGCCATAATTGCCCAAGGAAAGTCCCCTCAAACTTTCATCCCAGCCCTTCAAAAATATATTCT
>BGPR01003055.1:14637-71147 GCA_013235015.1 Araneus ventricosus | reverse complement strand
TACTGAAATACTTTAAAAATTTGAAAGTTTGAGAATAGTATTATTTGCTTGAATCTATCGTCATACTACGAACCGAAACTCATAACTGAATGAAGTATGCAAGCATTGTGTGAAGGTAGGAAAAAAAAAAAGAGCAATTGTCTTTCTTCGGTTGGCTCCGTGCCAGCCAGGCTTTATTGACTTTCAGAGCCCATAGCCCGTCTAAGCTAAAGGAAGAAAGAGTTACTTTTCCTCTAGTATTCTGCTCAGTAACGATTTCGAGGGAGGGGGGATTATTTTGCAGCTGAGATCTCGTCTATCTTCGTTTGTTCATTTAGGCCTTTTTTCAGAATTTTTTATTACTTTTTCTTGGATTTTCGTAAATCATTTGAACTCTGAAGTAGAAAATAAACAAATAAAGATTCAAAACAGAAAATACAATTGTCAAAATGTATTTCAGGGGTGCTGCACTACTGAGACCTATGGACCAGCACCCCACTTTAGGATTAACGAATTTCGGCTTCAATCAGTGATCTCTCCAAACCGGAAACTTCTATTCGATCTGTCAGATCGCCGCGCCTTGAAATTTGCTTTCTTGTAATTTTATTTATCCAATATATATTTTAGTTGGCCATTACTTGCGAAATTGTTTTAAGACATAATGGATTAAACGTGGTGAAACCAATTTTCTATAAATTGTAGATGATCGTCTAAAATCGAGGCAGCTGACTTAATTTTTATGGTGACCTCTAAGAAGTAAAGTTTTTGTAATGAGGTGATTTGCATGAAATATGTGGGCTGTTTTTTTGAATCATTGTGGAAATAAAATATATGAGCGAAAATAAATATATTTTAGGTATTTAACGCTGGAAATTAAAAATTAAGTCATTGTAGATAAAATTAAGCATGTGATCTGAAAACATCATCTCTCCTAATAAAGGATTAAAGCTATCTGTTGACAGATGTTCGAGCACTTATGTTCATGATTTCTAAGCCTGGGTGGGGTCGAGCAAAGTCATGCTGGATGAATTCTTTATTTAAAATACGGCGAAGATAAAACAGATTTCTAACAACTTGAATAATTTTAATAATGATTTTTCCATCTTTTCTTTTTGACTATAGCGCATTGAGGAAAAAAACATCTCTCTCCCGCCTCAAGAATTATCATATACGTTCATTCAATGGCGAAACTTCTATTATATCCGAGCAAATCTTCCTGAACCCTTGCCCCAAGTTCACCCCAATGAAGATCATAAAAAAAAGGTGCGAAATTATCCCAATCGACGTGAATTAGCGCAACAAATTGCGACCGGTATGGGCTTCCGGTGAAGATCAGCTGGTATCTTCATCTGATTCTCCTCTGGAGCGTGGTCAAGTTCACTAACCCGGTAATGTCTAGCCGTTACGTCACCGGCGGAGCTTTCTCAGCACTGCTGGCAGCAAAGTTTTCGTAGTAACGGTGGTATTAGGCGTTTTGCCAAACTTCAGCTGGACGGCACTCTCCAATTGTGGAAGGTATTATTAAAAGCAACACGCACGCAGGGGGGAGACAGGGGAAGTCAATCATTTTCCCACAGATGATCACAGGTGCGATTATAGTTTGGTGGGAAGACCGTTTTCATCTCTCTATCTCGTTTATTTGTTCTTAATAAGTAGGGGTTATGAAGTTCGTGTAATAAACGCTTTGATTATTATAGCAGAGAAAGCATTTTTAGCATGAGCTACTTTATTTTAAACCGTGAATAATTTCGACAAGTTTTTTTTATTTTTTTGCAAACAATATTATCGTCTGTTTCGAAAGTTTGAAAGGATTAGAGTGAATTTTGGAACTTACGCAGACAACCTCCAAACTAAATGCTTATTTTATTTTCATAATTCTAAATTCAGTGCATGCTAATTAAAGAAACAGCAAGATAAAATATTTCAAATATCGAGTGTTTCAGTGTAATTTTCACAATAATTCGGTAGAAGAACAGAAATGTTTGATTCATGTAAATTAGCTTCATTTTTTTACATCCTTTATCAATAAAGGAAGAATTTTTTTTTTTCTTTCGTGTATTCTTCGTGCGTTCTTTTACACAATTTCCATAACTGAAACGGAACTAGTTCGAGAGCCTCCCTCCCCAGATGAATCACTTTCTAAACAGACCCTCGATAATCTAGACATATGATCTTTAATAGTAAAGAAGGGGAAGTTATTTCGCCCTTCGTACCCTGTTTCAAAGACTTACACTTCAGCTGCCGAAGGGGTAAAATCCCCCTATAATTCTGTTGTTACGACTCCCCCTCAATGAAAGGGAAAAGCAGTTCCCTGTGAATAATTGTTATTTGAATAAGGGCTTCAATATTTTTCATTTTAACCCTGTGGGAATATTGTGGTGAACCTGCACTTATCAAATCTGAAATATACTGGAAGAGTGACTGCTCGCGGGGAGGCCATTTGGTACTGTAACATCACGGCCGATGGCCTTGCGGTTTGATGGCTGAGCAAATTCGAGGGCGTTTTCAGACATTAAAGGAGTAGTCTTTCAGATTTATTTACAGCTAACTTATATATATACATTTAATAGACATTTTCTAGATTAGAATGTTTATGTACAAAAATCAATAAAAAATGACCTCGAGTGAAAAATGTATTTAATATGTTTTAGCTTAAAAATAAATTTTCTGTATATGCGTTATTTGATATCCATGTTTGAAAGAGTGTTATCGAGTGAACTGGGCAAGGAACGAAGTGTATATGTGGAGCTCCGACTATTATAATAATTATTTTTTTTTCGTCAGAGGAATCGTCACATGAACATTCATTTAAATTTTTGTTAGTAAAACTAACAGATGTCATGTGCTGGTTATTTACTTTGTTCGAAAAGCAGGAAATTTCGCATCTGGAGTTGGAATTAAAAAATTTGGCCTACTTGGAGATAAAGTAGCTTTTAAAATTGTATTCTCTTGATAAACATTTTTTTGCAGCCCACCTAGTTTCTGAGCTCACGAGCCGCCACTGGTTAATCCCCTGTCATCGAAGGTAACCAAACTCGATAGCCAAAAACCTGCAAACAATTGCTGATTGATTTCGAGGAGGCAGGTGAAAGATACCCAAGCGATCTGAGAATTTGTTCACGCCTGGCGGAGGGTTAATATGTCTTATACACTTGAATAATTTCATTGAAATTCTTCAAGCAAGTTATTTTAACTAAACCTACTTCCTATTGGCTCCTACTCAACTTCCTATTGACTTGAGGTAACAGAAATTTTTGTGTGCATGGATGAGACCGTGCAATATGTTTCGCAGGTGAAGCGGGGGTTGCGAGTGAAAAAAGTTTCAAGAATCCCTGGTACTGAAGTTTTTGGCACAAGGTGGAATGAGAATTTTTATTTATTTATTGGTAATCGTTTTACAGCTACAGTTTTCTCAGTTCTTAAGATGTCGAAAAGAATTAGATGTCGTTTGAAATTGGAAGGAGTAAATGCTAAAACGGTTTGAGCAGTGTTGAAATCGGACAATTTGGTCTCAAAATACAAGTGCTCGAAATCCAGTTTTATATATATAAAAAAAAATCTAAGCAGAAGCAGTAGCGAAAATCAAAAGCAATCCTTCGATAGATCTCATTTGAATTTGAAAGTAAGGTTACTTATTAATTTTATATAGATATAAATTGTCCCAAAAGAACAGTCAGTGGAGCACGTATCATGACGACGTCAATGCAGGAGTGTAGTCCTATTCATTAGCTATGCAGGAGGCTTTTTTTAAGACCCACACCGACCAGCCTACCCAAACGGGTGTAAGGCCTACAACGGTCAGCGGGAGACAACAGTTTAAATTTATTTTGTACGCTATGCCCCGAACAGAGGCAGTGAATTAAAACAGATTGAGTTATAAAACTCAATTGGTCACCCACACAAGTGTGGAGAAAGACTGGTCACAAATGCTCAAATCACCTGGTGTGGGGAGTACTTGATTACAATGGAAATGCTTTCACTTAATATATAAAACCCCAAGAAAAAAAAACTATCACATACATAAAAAAACTATCACATACATAAAATGCTTAAAATCTGTTAGGGCAAAGAAGTAGAGCGGATAATAGCATAAAAGCAAATGCAATAACCAAGAATAATATACAGTAAAAAAAAATAAGAAGAAAAAAGTGAAAGATAAAAATCTAAGACCAATAAATAAGACGCTAAATAACACTTCCATAATAACAGGAGTATCATAGTTCTTTGGACACAGCGCTCTGAATACAGATTTAAACACCCTAAAAAATCAGATCAACAATAAAATCAAACCTTAACACAAGCAAAAAAAAAAAAAAAAAAAAAAAAAATCGACAAGAACACTCCATACCACGTCAACCAAGTCAAAAACACTTTCTTAAAAATTGTGGTATATGCTAAAAACCATCATCATCCTCTTCACATCAACTGAGGGATTCCTAGATGATAGACCCATAAGATTTAGCAGTCAAATCAATTAAAATTTCAGATAAAAGTTTAGAAAATGCCTCTGCAAATGCATTATTACGGGGGTTCCTGAGATAAAATCTATAAAATAATTAAAAACATTCTAGTTAAAAGTTGTCAATATTATAAAAAGATTAAAACAATCAACGAGACCAGGGCAACAGCATAACGACGCCATTGAAAATGGGATTCCCAGAGATCTGTACCTCAATGCCAAATTTAATTTAAATACAAAGATTCTTTTAAATATATAGATAAAAACAAATTGACGTTTCACAGAGGCAAAAAAAAAAAAAAAAAAAAAAAAAAAAAACTAAAAACCCAAGTTAAAGCTATATTAATTAAAACCCAAAGGAATTTAAAAACTTAATCAAGACTTTTGAGGAGAAATCAAGGAAGGATTACAACAGCAACTTAAGATTCATCCCTGATTCTTGCGCAGATTGATTCACTGATAGTGAAAGCCTCCATTAGTTTTCTTGCGGTTGGTTTGTTTTCTAGTAAACCTTTAAATCATGTTGGTTTGTGAGCATCTACAGGCCTTTTGAGATGGTATTCTTTAGTGAGTGAGCAGTCAAAAATGAAATGATCTGCGTCACCCACCAGGCCGCAGATGCAATTTGGGGAATCTAATAAATTAAATCTGTGTAGATAGTGCTGAAAAGGACCATGCCCGCTCAAAAAGTAAATTAAAAATTTAAGCCTAATTAAAAGCTTTTTATCCACCTTGTCCACATAAGTTCTGACTCTAAGTATTGAATTTCATTCATGATTTTTCCAATAGTCTTTATTAATTAATTTTTAATTTAAGGTATGAATAAAGGGTTGGGTAGTTCAGTTGTACCCCCGTCTCCGTGGCCAATTTGGCTTGGCGGTCAGCATGCTCATTGCCTGGGTTACCTGCATACGCCATCACCCAGGCCACGCTGATCAACTGCCTTGCGTTAAAAATATTCCTTTTAATACTGTTAACAAATTCAGATGTAGGCTTTGCGCTTTTAATGGCGTCTATTAAAGATTGGCTATTTGTAAATATATTGATTTTAACATTATTTCTTAGAGCCCAGCCGCAGCAGCACGGCCTAGAAGATGTGTTGCAACTGCCCAATCGGAATAGATGTTCTTCTGTTGATATATTATTTTTAAAACTGCACACGGCGAATCCAGTCTCACTATTGATCCTGGATCCGTCCCAAGACACATCATAAATATGTTCGCCTTTTGTCTCAGTTAGCTCTATTAATTTGTTTGCAGGCGAAAAATTTCGGAAATATTAAAAATTTATCTAGATTTTCAATGTTGAGAATATCTTGAGCTTCTGTTGACCGCATCACCCAGTTCTGAAATTTTAAATAGAGCGCTTTCGCCACAATATGGAGCGGGGAAATACCAGTCAGTACATTGAGCACGTTGGTGGATGTCGTTCGATAACACCTAGTAAGTTTAATTAAAAAGATTCATTGAGTGGAGTGTAGACAATCTATTTGTGTCTTGCTCAGGGAGCCTCCCCAAACCCCGGCACCGTACATTAATGACTTTTCGATAACTGCTGTGTACCACTGCCCAACAAGATTCTTGTCTACACTCCAATTACCCTTGATTACTTGGTTAAAATATTTTGTCAAAATCATTGCTCGTGAATGTAAATTTTGAATGTGAATGGTCCAATTTAGACTATCGTCTATATGGATTCCCAGATATTTAATACTGTTTGTCTTTTTGATGGTCTTATTATTAATATAAGAAATTGGTGCTCTTTTGAGCACAGTTCCCTTTCCCGGGTCATAGGAGCTCAAGGCTTTGTAGGTCAGTATGCAGGAGGTTGCGATGCAGTTTAGGTGAAGAATGAGATAAAAAAAAAAAGAGAAATTTGAAGAAGTATAGAAATTAAGTACAGCTTGATAACAGAGTAAGAGAGAGTGAATCTCGAGAAGTTCAACTTTTCACGCACAGAAGCATCCTTTATTCCCATTTGGTAACTACTGTTTTCCTCAATTTTCCTGTGCAGGCTGCTGCTTCCAGAAACAGCAGAAATGTAATAATCAGCGAGAGTGTATAATTTTTACTTTCTCGTATACGAAGTATACAAAGAGAAAGTATTGTAATCGTCAAAAAATTCGAACTCGAGATTTTGACGAATCTCCACGTTTTAGACCTCCCTGAGTTCGAAAAACACAATTTTGGAATTATGTCTGTGTGTGTGTCTGTCTGTGAACACGATAACTCGAAAACTATTAGAGCTACGGGGATGAAATTTGGTATGTGGTCTTTACACATAATTTGTAGGTTTCTATCAAATTTTGGACAAAATCCGTCCACGGGAAGTCTGTCTGTATGTCCGAAGTCATGCGAACACTATAACTCAAAAACTTGAATAGCTAGATGAATAAAATTTGGTACACAGTTTTATAGTTTTATCGTCATGAATGTAGGTCCGTATAAAATTTTGGGCCAAATTCGTCAAAGGGTTGACTGTCTGTCGGTCTGTATAAGCGCATCTCCAACGAGTCCGGTATCTCCACGCTCATGCATATTGAACGCAATCTTCTGTGCACGATATTTATCGACTCCTGCTTGGCGCTTTTTTTCATCCGATTCTCCATGCGCATGTGTACTTGGTAGCAATCTGTGCACGCGGAAGGATTGTCCTTGAGCCAAGAAAGAGTAGAAATCGGTATTCATTTAATCGGAACGCATCTCTTCGAATTTGATTTTTTACCTAAATATTTTCTGATAGTCATTGGATCCTGGGTTACAATAGATTCGAATTTTTTTATCCACGCGGGGGGAGGGAAAACAGCACCTTTTTCGAGAAGTTTACGAGAAAGTTTAGGGGAGACCACTCCCGCTGGTTTATTTCTTTCTTTACTGAAACTAACCTGTTCAATCGTGGTGTAAGTGGAACTGCTCGCCGACATCTTGATTAGGGTTTAAATTCATGAAATAAAAACAATTATTTAAAGCCAATAGAAACACACATGCAAACGGTACTGAATTTTGACGCTGCAAAAATAAATGCGCCATAAAAAGTTATGGCTTCTAGAGGAAATGCAGTAAATGAACTTTCTTTAACGGGATACCATTGCTTTGTTGAAGCGATCAAACATTCCTTTTCCTGCGATGAATTGATTTTATGCTATGTATGGAATTCGCTTTTAACTGCTCAGAGACAATTTAAAGCGCCTCTTTTACTAAAATTAAATCAAGATGTTGATGTGTTTCATCTCAGCTAGAATATCGAGCTGAAGATCAATAAGGCCGATTGCAACACGAGACGAAAGTAGATTTCAAAACATGACGCAAGAGCTGCGGATTATGCACTGGGAAACTAGAAAATTTTTGTTGTAGTGCATTTTGTAACTAAAGTCTGACACCAATTAATATTATGTGTGTATCTGAAAACGCTCTTTATACATTTTTAATGAAGTGGAACTCTTGGGATGGCTTTTAATTTTCCTTTAAATCTTTCGCATTCCTAAGAAACTCTTTAAATTATTGCCACAGTTCTTTTATATTTTTCCGTGCTGTTCAAAAGCTACGGTATTCTGTAGAAATGCGTGCGGAATTATTAGCTCTGATAATAGAACTAAAGATTGCGACAGAGTTCGCCATCAAATTATCTTATTTTTTTAACCCTTTGCGGAAGGTAACTTTTTAGAACACTCAGATCAGATTGGCGCACTTTATACGCTATCCCATTTTTTTCAACTCTGTTCTTATTTAATTATATAAAACTTTATTTTTCATAATGTAATAAGATTAGGGTTTTGAATGGATGGATAATATACATATTTGTATCCGAATTTTAGCCGCTATCCTCTTCTTTTTCCGAATACGTATAAAAGTATAACCATGGGATAAAAGCTACACCCTCATTTTTTTTATAAAGATGGATGAAATATATGTAATGATTTAACTTTTTAACCTTATTTTTATTCTTTTTAATGCCATTTCATTTTTAATTATTTCTACTTCAATAGTAGAGAATCGCACTTCTTCTTGAACTTCCAGAGTCACGAGATTGTCCGGGGGCAGCTGGTCGTTCCAAGAATCATGAAAGTTATTTTTACACAAATTAAATTCTAATAGCATGTTTGCAGCATAATTTATAGTTCCATTGTCTCTTTTTTTGCACTTACCTTTATTTAGAACTATTTGTTTCGATTTTTATCCTCGCACGATATCATTGTCGCGAAGGAAAATAAACGAGCAAAATCAATAATATTTTGTATTTCTTTTATTTCGTTTTTAAAACTTTATTTTATTTATTTTTCCATTTCTTTGACATTCACCATGTCATGGGCAATGCCTTGCTGGTATTTCTAGTGGTAAATAAAGCAGCTGATAGGTTTTATGTTTGGCACCGACTGAGGTAAAGTAGAAAATATTTTAAGTCGGGCTTTATCGACATCTGATTTTTTGGGGGGCGGAGGGGATACTTGATACATCAGCTTCCACGTGTTTCTAACGCTGATGTATACGATCTGCACCGTTTACCATTTTCTTTTAAAAATTGTTTCGAAGAAAAAAATTAAAGAATTTAGGTTCACGACCTCTGTTTTAAAGTTGTATTGATGTTAACTTATAGTTCCAATTTTAAGCTGTAGTGACTGATTAACCACTGTTTTCTCCAAACGGATCCACTGTGTTATCATTTAAGCCAGTACAAAATTTGAATTTAACTAATCATTTTAGCGTTTTTGATAAATATTGAAGGATAGGGGTTCACAATAGGAAACATCAGTCAAAAATTTATACACTATCTATAATAGTTTCTTTGAAATATTCGCAATTTTATTTTGAAGTTCTAACTATCATTTTGAGTGCCAAAAGTTTAAGTAATAAGTCTGTGGGAAATTTCAGTCTAAATAGATCAGAGCAAATCTTATTCTATTTCAGTTGAATATTTAAGTTAAGGCATGTGGTGTATACGTTATGCTTGTGGTGTAGATTTATGTGCAGTGGCATTGCAAGGGATGGGCAAGGGACCGATGCATCTGGACCCTGGCCTAAAGGGCGTCGGGAATATAATGAATGATATGTTTTCTTTCATATTTTTAAAGCCAAATGTAATCAGAGGGTTTAAAGAAATACTACGCCCCAGATGCCATTTACCCCGGCTACGCCACTGCTTGTTTGGTTCCTTTCTCCTAGTAAAATCAACGCTTGAAAGCTTTGTAGCTGAGTCTCTGTTACGGTGTCTGTAGATTGTAGATTTCATTCAGTTTCCATTTGAGATTTGCCATGTATAATAGCGTGATGCACATAAATCAATCGTAGGTCAAATGTCTTCGCTTTTGTTCTGAGAAATGGTTTTAGTTTCTTTTCTTTAAATTAATACCCCGTTTTGAAGCTAATGAGGGCAATTTTGGGACGAATCTGGTAATTTCGAATTGTGGCCAGATTTCTAGCTTCCATTCTACAACAGCTAGAGGAGGTTTGACCAACACAACAGATTTAACTTGTAGGACCCTATATACCGCGAATGTTTGCTGGAGTTGGGTCTCGAAATCGTGACCCTCCTGTCTCGAAGTTGAGAGGGCCACCACGACCTCTGGGTCAGTTTTGAGAATGGGCTCAAGTGTCATTTTCATTAACTGTATAATGTTCAGAATTGCGAAGTCCGCCCCAAATTGCGCTTGTATAGCGTCAGAGAGGGACGTCGCTCTAAAAAATCGTTCACTCCGATAAAATGAAATCTACGGTGCTGGACTCCACCCAAACAATAACGCGAACTCCGAAACCAAAACCTTGTTTCAGACGCAGCTTCGGATTCGTAGTCAGTGATTTATATTAATAAGATTAAGGCGTGGAATCACTCTTAAGTCAAGAAAAGATGAACAAAACTTCATCTACGATCCGAGAAAACCTCCTGAACCAGTCTGCGAACCACTTTTCCCGCTGCTGTTGCACGCTGAGGAATTCCAGATCTCTACTGCGCAGTTGCCGGCATTTTCTGGAGCAGCCTCTCTCTTACGTAGTATGATGTCCTTCGTGTAAATCAGATGGGTCATACCTCCTCGGCTTTTCTAATTTTTTTCAGAGGATGAGGAGCAACGATCTCTCAGGGCCGTTCATCGTGATGGAGTCTGAGGACGTGACCAGGGCGACTGATGAGTGGCTGCGCCGCGGTAGTCTTCTGCCCAATGTTTCTTTATATGGGAATACTTCTTATTAGAAGACGGATGGTGGAAGGGGGCAAGAGCGAAAACCTGTCTTTCTCGGATCGTGTGGTTTATTAGTAGTGTTTTATTTTGGTATCAAGCCAAGCGTTACTGCGTCATTGAAAAAGCGGACATGAATGCTAAGTGCCCCTTCAACAAAATGCTTGAGCGGGTTTAACTGGTGTGGCGATCTCACACAATGCAGATTAGATAACTGGACGCAGAGACCAACCTGACTTGATTTTGACTTGGTGGATGGATGTTACACTTATTTGGAAAACTTCGGACTGATAGGAAGGACTTTGTAGTTTTAGAACTACCATTCAAAATATGGGTATTCATTGTTCAAGATGCGAAACAGGCGTGTAAATCACAACATGTTTAACATATTCTATTTATATGTAAATGACAGTTTCTTTTTGTTTTTTTTTTGTAAATTCTCAGCTTCCTGGTTGCATCCCCTCGCCTCCCACCCAGATATTTAAAAAAAAATGATGTTTATTCATGGACTAATAAGTGAGCATTAAAATTGCAAGGAACATGTTCTAACAAATGAAAAAATTTTAAAAATCAGATAGTTCAAAGGTGGAACTCATATCGAATCAAAATTGCGAGTTCAGTAAAGTGCAGCTTTATAGCAAGCTAATAGTTCGCTTAACACATTCTCCGCCACTATTCACGCCTGAGATTCGAACCATCTATCTAAT
Organism: Araneus ventricosus; assembly: GCA_013235015.1. Lineage (NCBI taxonomy): Eukaryota > Metazoa > Arthropoda > Arachnida > Araneae > Araneidae > Araneus > Araneus ventricosus. The sequence continues at coordinate 59,833 of BGPR01003055.1, read as the reverse complement.
TAGATAACTCCTTCTCTACTGTAGTTAAGAGATGGCAGAGAAGGGGATCATCTAATTAGGTAGATGGTTCGAATCTCAGGGGTGAATAGTGGCAGAGAATGTGTTAGCATAGATTCCAATTTTTTAAAAAGACACTTTCACACGAGTTGAAATACAGTTCTGAGAGATTGAAATGGTCAGTTTACAACGGAAGAACTTAAAATGTAGTTTGCAATGTTAAAACTATTTAATTTTAGTGCAGAAATTTAAAGTTTATTTTTTTTTATTTATTTGATGTTGATTTTTTTTAGATTAACGTCTTATCTAAAAGATACACGAAGACTGTCACGGAGAGTCTTCATAATTTTGAACCATGCAGAAGGTGAACAGATTTTATGAAATTCTATCTAAGACTATTTAGAATTCCATTGGTGGTGGGGAGGGAGAATATCGATTGTCAAACCAAGAATGACCAATTTATTTCTATTTACATAAATGATAGCACGAATTTTCACCAGAAGTTTTCCTATGCATAGTAAAAACTGGGAATTCTACAGAAGCTATGTTTAAAAATTATATAAAATTAATCTTTTTCAATGTGAATTCATTTTTGATTTAAAAGTAAAAGTAAAAAGGGACACATTTTATCCAAAATTGGGACGAATCCGGGACAAAGATTTTATAACCCGTATTGGCCCAAGTAATCTGACACATCTGGCCACTTCATACGTATAGTAAAAGTTGGGAAGTAAAATTCACTTTTATTGTATTTTCCAAAATTAACTTTCACTAACCAACTTTTAAAAAATATTAAATATGTGTAATCTTTTTTAACATGTTCACTTATAAAAGTAAATTCGAGACACTTTTCCAATCCGAGAAAAACGGTCGAAATACGGAAATGCCCCGGTTAATTTGGGTCGTCTGATTACTTTAACTATGGACAGAGGACGAGGGTCACGGCTCAGCTGCAACGTTTCTGCAAGCTTCCATATGGATCTAAGATCGGTCGCATGACCCCGTATGCATGAACAATTTATTTAACGAAATCGTGAACCAAACCGCAGACCTTCGAACACGAAACCGAGACTAACTATTCCGGGGATATCCTTCAGGCGTTACCTTCGAATGTCGGGCTATTTTGAATCTTTAATTATATATAACACTATAATAGTTAATGTATTTCATATATAAACTGCTGTTTATATAACATTTTAAATCCATATTTTCTATAATTGCGCAGTTCGTGAAATTAATTGAAATAATTGTGATACAATCTGGACGGAGCCCAACGCAAGAAGGTTAACACTTTCCTGTGCAAGGTATTAAAATTTTTGAAATATAATGAAAAAACATCATGAATTTGTTTAGTTTATTGTTTAGACATAGAATTTACAATTTTTTTTAACTTGCCTCCCTTCCGCAAGGAGGGTTTTGTCCCCCCTCGGGGACACCCCCCTTCAACGGGGTCGGTCATCATGATACGTTCAAAAAATAATGTTGAATCTTACACGAAATCATAAATGAATACTTCAAGGAAAATAGTCAAGTGAATTTTCTAAAATTGTAATTGTCAAGAACTCAAAAAAATTCCCATCTCCGAGTCAAGAGATTAAGAAATTTTAGATATAGAATTAATCCTATAAAGAAAGTGATATTTCATTGTTCTGCTATCTATATTCCAAAAAGAGAACTATTTCCTATCTTTTCCTGCAATTTGTAGGATTTCAAAGTAGAAAGGCATTTTTTTAAAGAAAATTTTAAAGTTGGATTGTTGGGCGTTCCATCCAACGGAACACTGAGCCACAAAGGGTTAAAAGAATTTCGTGTGGGAAATTTTAGTTTTATAAATATTTTGCTTTCATAAATCTTTTCAACATTTTCTGATGTCGAATAATTTCCGTAGTTTTAAGAAAATTCAGTCCAGACGAAGGTCAAGATTCGAACATAAAATAATTTGATCAGGTATCATCTGATTCTGCTACAAATAGATTTTTCTTAGAAAATTACTGTAATACTATTCCAAAATCAAAATATTTTCTCATTGTGGGAGTCAAGGTAATTTAAGAGCTCCCTATTCCATCACTTACATTTCGCGAGTGCATATTTTCACTTTCATTGTTCTCCACATGAGGCGGAGAAAGAGAGTTTCTTTTTCATCCAAGTAGAGCAATTACTTTATCTCTATGTGTACTTCAGCCGAAGACATTGAAAGGAGAAAGGACTGACGCGAAGAAGATAAAAAGCGCTGAATGTCACGCGTGGATGAAATAAGAGATTTGCAGCCGAGGGGGTTGACAAGGATCGGAAGTCTTTGAGCAGTTGTGATTGAGAAAAAGAGACATCTTGATGAGAGGACTTCGGACCGGAAGTCCGTAACCGTCTAGATCGTGCGGGGGGAAAAAGGAAAAGATTAACCGGCAAAAGATGGTTTGTCCATAGTTATTGGTTTCGCTGCTGATTATTGTGCAGTACGATGAGGGTTTCTTCAGTCTTTAAATTGAGAAACTTTTTGCATTGACGGATTTTATCAATATGAGGACACAGGTGTGAAATTGTTTTGAGGCCCCTCACCCTACCCAGTGTCATAAATTCAAGGTTGGCTTAGCATGACGATGTACGTCAAACAGATTTTGAGGCCCCCTAGAATCTCAAGGTACGAGGCAAGTACTTGTGAGAAAAGTCGCCACTGAGTACTATGGTATTTCACGGAAGAGACCTGGATTGTTTGGTACGTCTGTTGAGATATGAGAATAGGAAGCGACCTTTGTTCTGGTTTTCGTCTATTAGAGTTTGTTGTACAAAATAAAGTTAATTGAATTTTCTATCGATTTCTTTGGAAAGAATACGAACGAAATGCAAACATGAAACCTAAAAGTATCCAAAAGGCATTTGTGTGTGTTGCTATAAAAAGTTATGAAAAGAAATTATTTTTCCACTCTCCCACAAAAAAAGTAATTGTAATTATCTGACAGTATTACATTGTTCCTTATTAAGCTTCTTATACTGTGGGAGAAGCCCCAAATGAAATCAGATAAAAGAGTATTGCATCCCTCAACTTGCAAAATTTCAATTTTTTCCCCCACTCATTAAAAGCAGTTAAGAAGACTAAAAAAAAAAATTGTTTTAACATTTTCTTAACCATTTTAACTATCGTTTTATTAATCATTAATTTATGTTTCATATTTTCATTTATTTCAGTTTTGTAGTCGGTAGAAATTTTTTGGACAAAAACTTTGGCATTATGAAACGAAAACATTGCGAAAAGATTTAAAGAGCCCTAATATCATTTTTTTTAAAATTAAAATTGTTTTTGTATCTGATCATCTCGGAAACAGTGAAATTTGCCAGTCCAGTCCGTAAGGGTCTCTAATTTATGTCTGATAAAATTTATTAACCTACTTTCAATTAAACGAATCAAATGAAAAGCGAGCGTTATTCGCAGACTAAGAGAGAAGGATCCGTACATGTATCCTAGGGGAATTTTTTTCTAGCATTGAAATCATCCTGAGTAATTTTGAGAATCTTCCTTTCGACGGCAACAACGAAACCTTTCTTGACCTTTCCCATCTTCGAAGAAGAATGCGCCAATTCCCCCTCGCATCTGACTCGGGAGATCTCTAAGTTCCCAGGACCTGATTGGAATTTTTACAGTGGGCCCGGACATTTTGGGATTTATTCTTGTAAATAAAAGGTATTGTTTAGCAACGGATTCGGAATCCCTCCGAGCTTTTGCGCATGCGCAGGACGAAGTTATTTTCATCAAAATAGGGAGAAAGTGAAGAATGGAAGGGTGATGTTTACATTTTACTGAGCGTGATCTAACAAAGAATCCCGGAAATGCGCTCATATGACTCATTGCCTGACACCCCTTATCGAGGAATCCTTTGCTGAAAAGTATGAGTAGGGTTACCATTCGTCCGGACAGTCTGGATTCCACGCTCACGTCCGGACTAATGTCCGGATTTTCAAAATGTCCGGATTTACGCCAGTGAATGCGGCGAAAGAGGAATTTGGTTGTAATAGGGAAAATCTGACGTTTTCGTAAAAACTGTCTTCCGCCAATGAAAGAAAATAAATTGATTACACTGTTTACACTCATTGTTGATGAGAAAGTGGACAAACCTCCCTATCCATTCCCTAGATTTGTTTAAATTTTGTTTTTCATTAATGTAATTTCGAATTATTAAACATCAGTAAAGATTATATCTTCTTTGCATTCTTGACGTCTTCATTTTTTTTCACTTCAAATTCCTGTGCTAGTGTTGTGGAAGAGGGTCGTTGGTAGGCGGCTTTTAGAATTTCTTACTGTACTTTGATACCCCCCTCACACAGAAGAAAGACTCTTCGTGTCCGGATTTCAAAAAGTATGGTAACCCTAGGTATAAGTCTCTTTGAGTGGTTAAGCCTGACGATAAGTTTCACATATTACTAGAAATATTATAAACGAAACTGATTTAGAGAAGGCTAAGAGGTCAAAGTATTTAAATAACAAGCGTGGGAGCTTGCTGAGTTCAACGAAACTGGTCTTCTTTATCTGACCTAAACTCAAGCGAAATATTAAATAATTCGGTTGAAATATAATAAGGCTTCCTAGATCTTGACCTCATACGATGTCGATTAGCTGAATTTGGAGATCTCAAAAGAGCATGAGAAAAAGTGATTCGGATAACTATTTATAAGCGGATATACAAATAAAAAAAATGTCTTAGTTCGAAGGATTTCGCATACGCTTGCCAAATACCAGTATTAAATCAAATCTCCTTTCCGTTGCTTTCAATTAATGCCTCATTCATTTATGCAATGTTATTTTCTCAGGTGTTGGAGTTGCAAAAAATCTTTTCAGGCAAAAATGGTATTGCCATTATTAAAAATTTAAGATACCCTGAGATAGAACAATAAAATTCAATTGTAAAAATTAATTAATTTATTAATGAATCCTTAATTTAGTAATAATTTAATTAATAAATTAATTGAATCAACAAATATAAAGCAAATAGCAGGGAATGCAATTGGTTCTCCTTCTTTGTGCCCATTAGTAAGCTTGCCCCCCCCGGGGGGATTTGACAAAACTTGGTGAGCTTCACCCCCTAATTCTTAATCCGAGGGAATTCTCAGAGGACGAGATGAAAACGTTTATTTTCTCCCCACCCTTCGATGTCGGAAGCTCCCCTGTACTTTCAGCGGGGATCGACTGAAAATAACTCCACAAAAATGCCAATCCCCTCTCCAAAACTTTCTCCCTCACCATGTTATCAGCCGTTTCACAACACCGCCGAACGAACGACAGACATAATCAAATAAAAAAAATGATATAAAAAGTCTTCTGAGCGCAGGGAGAGAGCATCGTACATTTCAGTTTCCCATCGTTATCAAGAACCGAGGGATGACTTCGAAATTTTATCACGGTCACAGTTGGCAAAGCAGGATGTCGTGTATGTGACTTGGAGTGTATCGAGTATCGCTGTCGTTGGTGTTAATATAAATTCCTCCTAAAAGACTGCCTGCACATGACTTGGGAGAAGTCATCCCCAAACCAGGCGGAAGCAACCTTCATTTAAAAATATCACTCCAGGATTCCACGTGGGGGGGCAGAAAAGAGCAGTTGATCCCCCCCATCATGGATGATAGATCTTAATTGTATGTTTAGTAACGGACGGCTTGCAATGCTTACTCAAATGCTAAAATGAAACACGCCCTACACACCGGCTTCCTGAGCTATGAAGCTCGAGCTTCGTTTTCACAGTTAGATAATTCCTTTTTTTTTGTGTGTGTGTGCTTCTTTTTCTTTTATCTGTTTGTTTAAACTCTCCCGTTCGTACTCCTGTTTTTCATTCATTGTTCGGAAGAAAGGAAGTCCTCTTGTTGTATAAGTTTTGGGAAAATGTCTGCCTTTTGTCTGGTCTCGTTCGGGAAAGCGTAACAAATAGTGGCACAATCTCCATAAATGAATTTATAAAAGGGGGGAGCGATATAGAACTATCTCTGAAACCGAGACGAGTTAGGAATAATAAAAAAAGAAGAAAAGGATTGAATAAAATAACGTATAAATTTAAAGTGAAAAAGGATTTTAAATAAAGAAAAAACAGTTGTTTTCACTTAAAGGGATTTATGTAAAAAAAAAAGTATGCTGGAAGATTTGTTCCAATGGCCAGCTTATTATTAAGATAGTATTTGAACTTCACATCTTTTTAATTTATTGAACTAAATGTATTTTATCCTCCTATTCCCTCTTCGGTAGGGAGGAACCAAAGAAAAAAATAACAAAAACAGACAAAAAAAATCTCAACTCTTATTAAATTGCTTTAATTTACTGGACATTTTATAGATATCACGAAATAAATAAAAATTAAATCGACTCCCTGAATCGAAAACTCCAACAAGAAAAATGCTACAAATTTCTGTTTAATGTCGAGTGATATGTATAGTTTGAATAAAAACATTTCTGCATCCATTTCCACTGTCAAAGCCAAAGTCTAAATCTGGGCTTAATCGGCGAGAAAGTAGAAATGTATTAATAGCTTCTTCATGTCGGTTCTGGTATTCTAAAACTCCCATTTTTTTCAGTATCAACAAATGCTTTGGGGCAATGAACCGATGGGAAATTGCATCAGGGTATATTAGAAATGAATTTCGCAATGTGGATTCCAGAGAAATGTGACGAGTTCTTACTTCTATACTATTACCAAATATTGGTTATATTCTATATAAGTATATTTCAACCACGAACAAAAATTTTGAGTGGACATCAACTTCAAGTACAAGGTTCGAACTCCCGATCCTTGGCTCGCACAGCCGAATCATTCTCACAATATTTAGTGAATTTCTTTCAGTTAATGAATATAACTGATCCTAGAAAAGTTAAGAAATTCTTCAGAGTCAATTTCTTGGTATTCTGCATAAATTCAAAAATTTTCAATTTGTGCCTGTCTTCAGGTGTGATGCAGGGAGTACCTAAAGGTTGTAAACTGAATCATTTATCGTATACAGTAGATTCTTCGAAAATCTCGAGATTCGAACCAACTCTATTTTTATCATGAAAGTAAATTTATAGACTTTACTTTAATTTGAAGGCAATAGATTTTATAATATTTGAGTAAGTAATTTCTGTTTCTGTTTAAAAAAAAGATTTTTCTTTTGTAGATTGACTTCCCATTTTGAAGCTACCGTGCATATATTCGCGAAGAACCTCATAATTCCGAACTGAGATTGAATGAAGTAGTGACATCTAAACTGGCGAACCCATTCTAAAAATTTCCACACCACACCAACATAAAAGTTGAATTTGTTTGCCTTTTGACGTTAAATTTGACATTCACAAGACTCACAATATTAAGATGAATCTTTAATAGAATCGGGTTTCGGAACCACATTTCTGTAATCCCGAAACACCGTAATTTGCAGGGGTGTAGTGGAGCCGGAACGCCGTTACGGTACTGCTTTTTTTTTATCAGAAAAATATTTTTCAAAAATTGTGAAAACGTGTTTAACCCTTTCGCGTTCATTGGATTCGCAGTGAAACCGCATATTGAACATTTTTTTTTACTGCGCTTGGGCGAAATATAGCGTAATTTTTCTATCATTACTTAAGAGTCAGATATATAGGCCAACTTATATAAAAATTCCAGTTCTATACCGTTAGTATTCACAAAGATATCGACATTGAAACATTTAAATTGCTTTTGATCTCTAAGGGAAACAAAATGATGAGGGTTCTTGCACAAATTGATATTTTTTAAACTTGAATCGTCCAAAGTAATATTGAATTTTATGAAGGCTGAATATCCTGAATACTCGCGTATACTTATATATTAAATACGTAATTTAAATTGCATTTCTATGGTAACTTATTCGGAGGAAAAATAGCCCGTTCATTGGTTTCACTGTGAAACCATAAATTTCTTGAAAATAAAAAAATGCTAATTTTTTTCCCTTTACATATTTACGATGAGCTAGATGCTTAATACTCATTTTTGAAATAAATTGAGTAATTTTCAAGATGAAACATGTAGTGAACTTGAAAGGGTTAAAACAAAGCATTGACACCCAAGTTAGAGCGTTCCAGTACTGCTTTTAGAGCGTCCCGGCACAGCTTATTTTGGGACTACGGCACTGGTAATTTGGGACGTTTAGTTCAGTTTAATTAGATTAACGTCCAATTTACAACAGCGCTAGGGCTATTTTTGAACGGACCTCGTAATTTTAAACCTTGGTCAAATAATGAGGATGACACTTGAGCCGACCACGAGGGTCGGCCTTAGGAGAAGCGGGATCCAATTGGGAGCAATTTTGGCCCACCCGGATATTAACGACATTTAATCAGAATATAGGGTATATACATCTAATATGTCTATATTTTGAGGTCTTAATAACATAGATTTATCTGTTTAACTGAGGAGTCTGAGAATTTTTTTGAGTATTACCCAAAGTTCGATTTAAAAAAAAAAATCGAATAGTCTCTAGATTTAAAAGAAAGGACCACTTCAGTTTACATTTCAAATTTATTTACTAAATTATTTAAAATAATTTAGTAAATTATAGTAAAACAATCTGTAAATAACTGACTGTTTGTTAATATGATGGAATAATTGATTCCCATATTGTGAGCAACCATACATAATTTTAAATATCGTGAAATCTTAGATGAAAGGCTGGTCATCAAAACCATCGAATTGAAATAGATATCTTGATAAATCATCTATATATTACTCCAAATCAATAAATACTCCCGAATCGGTCAATTTTGACCTTCTGTCACAGAATAAAATTGATCTTTCCGAATAGACTGCACTCTTTCGCGGGGCCCCTATAAAGCGGGGCCCAAATGGGAGCAATTGGTCCATTCGGCTAAAAGCCGGCACTGCCGACCACTAACTTCCGCGCCACACCGGTACAAGATATATAGTCTTAAGAAATGTTTTTAAATTAATCTCTATGAAATGCAAGCAAAATTACCAACAACGTTTATATTCGACAAAACATGGACTGTTTAAAATACACAAGCCCTTCATTCTTTTCTGCTAGTATACGCTGTAAACTTTCAGATATGGGGTTTGGAATAATTAAAACTTCAGTAAAAATTACATTCCATGTTAAATTGTTACTAAAATTTTAATTATAATACTGCTAGCGAGAAAAAACGGCCTCGGTGGCCTAGTGGTAAGGCCTTGGCTTCAGGAGCCTGTGGGTTCCGGTTCAAAACCCGATTCTACTAAAAGATCCACCGTATATGTGGGCCTAGTGCACGTTAAATCTGACGTCGTGAGTCAAATGTCTTCTCGTTGGTGTGGTACGGAAGTTTGGAGAGAGGGAGGACAGTTCAAGTGCCGTCCTCGTCACCTGACGGCGGTTAAAAATTACGAGGTCCGTCCCAAAATATCCCTCGTGCTGCTTCAAAGCGGGACGTTGATGTAACTAGCGAGAAACAAACATGTGGAAAATAATGATATATATATATATTACATAGGCTGTTAACATGGAGTGATTAAATGTATATCATGGAAGGAAAACAGTTCGTCAATAAAACAAATTGATAATAAAATGAATTCAAGTAAGCGTAACAGAAAATTCCTTCAATATATCATGATTTTATTTTTTTCCCATGACAGACAGGGGTAAAAAATGAAAGTGTATACTACTTCATTCACGAAGTAAGAATTTTACGGTCGAGAAATTCCCACTAAATTACTATGTACGAAGGTGAATATGAAAAATTTCTTTCTTTAATAAATAAGAAAACGAAAGAATTCCTGAACAAAACAGGTTTGGATGAAGGAATTCACAAACCTGGCTGCTTAAGGGAACCCAAACACTCAACCTTCCTTCTAAATGAAAGGTCCATGCCTTTTTCCATGCGCGTAAGGTAAGTAAAAAAAGGGTAGAACTAGTTTTTCGTATCACATAGCTGAAGAAACTTTTTGCTTCAGATACAGGTCCGTGTATTTATTTTTTGAATAGCAATGATAAAGGTTAACTTTGGAAAATATGAATAGTTATGAAGGAAGTTGCGGTTAGTTCGTTGCTTCTGATGCAATCTAACGGCAAACCACATTCAAGATTTTGTATTTATTCCAGATTAGGAAACAGCTGAAGTTCTATAATTGTAACTGATGTTGGCATTATAGGAAGTAAGATGAAATAATTTTAAAAAAAATTAGCCTTTTATAGTGTTGCTTCATTGGAAAAGTTGAAGTATCAAGACACATATCTTTGATATCTTTCTTAAAATCTCAAACTTTTTAAATATTCAATTTTAAAATTGGCGTTAGCTTTAAATCACGAACGTAAGTTGATATTATACAGTTTGTCAACCTTTTCAGTGCAGATACCAAAAGTCTTCTAATTCTATTAACCCCTTAACTGGTTTGCCCGTACGCGCATCGAATTAGCCCAATTTTAAACTTAAAACTAGAGCAAAATCGATCACAGACTTTATAATTCGATACAAAAATTAAATGGAATCCACAAACATTTCAATTGCGCTTTAGCTTCTCAATTGAATAAAAATGACAACGCATTCCCCCAATAGAAGGTGACGTCTAATTAGATAGTTGAGAAAACAAACCAGTTAAGGGGTTACACTTTTTATGAATTGGTAATTTTACTATAGCCGAAAAAACTTGACATTTTATGAATTAAAAAAGAGTAAAGAAGGACTCATCTGTGCCTGTAAGAAAGTTTTTAATGGCGCTGGAGGTATAGTTTAATTAGATAAATAAAGCCCCGTTTAAAAGTACGAGAAGGTTATTTTGGAAAGAACCTCGTAAATCTGAACAGTGATCAGATGACAAGGAAGATATCTGAACCGGCAACCTAGGGCCGCGGTGGCCTAGTGGTAATGTCTCGGCTTTGGGGCCGGAGGGCTCCTGGTTCGAAACCCGATTCCACTGAAGATCCGCCGTGTATGGGGCCTACTGCACGCTAAATCATAAGTAGTGGCCAAACGTCCTCCCGCTGGTGTGGCGTGGTAGTTTGGAGAGGGGGTGCCAGCTCAGGTGTCGTCCTCGTCATCTGACCGCGGTTCAAAATTACGAGGTCCGTCCCAAAATAGCCCTCGTGTTGCTTCAAAACGGGACGTTAATATATCTAAGCTAAACTAAACTGAACCGGCAGCCTGTGCTTTCCACATCGTACCTGCTGTCTTACCGCCAGGAGAAAAACCCTTGAGCAGGGTTGCCACAAATAGACGAGCCGAAGAAAGGAGGGATACGGATATATAAAATCAACCGTAACATTTGGCAAACTAAGCGCACTTCCGTTAAGCGAGGAATTCGTTTTCGAAGAAGTACAAAGAGAAATGAGACTTCCGCCTGTCCTGTCTACACCAAATAAAATAAAGCTCTTTCCCCAAACCCCGGAAAGGGGTGTCAGGCAATGAGTTACATGAGCGCATTTCCGGAGTTTTTTGTTAGATCACACTCAGTAAAATGTAAACATCACTCTTCCATTCTTCACTTTGCTGAAAATAACTCCGCCCGCAGAAGCGTGGAGGATTACCGAATCCGTTGATAAACAATCAGTTGCTGTAGCGGACTTCGGGGCAACGTTTTCGTTTACTTGTGCAATTAGGCACAGCTTGATCATTGTTAGCCGCTAATTACTAAATATGTTTATATTCTACTAATATATGTTCTGTTGTGATAGTCCTTTGTATGTGGTGCTTTGTGAATGCCAAAAATAAAGAAGAAAAAAGCAATCACTGTGCTCTCATTTGAAGAAAGCCACACATCTGACTACAAATACATTTTCACGAAGAAGCAATGCAAAATTTTAAAAAAATAAAGCACATTTTTCATTTGTATATACTATTAATAAATTTATTTCAGTAATTCTGGCAACAACTTTGTGCGCAATAATCTAATAATTAAATCAAGAAATAGTTTTAAATCAAAATTTAGTTATTCATTTATAATGGTACTGAGAAATCACAAATGGTTTTTAATTAGGCTTAATAATTAATAATTAGGTTAATTGGTTTTGGGGCCTCAGACCCGAGATGAAGCGAGTTTTAAAAAAAAATATCGCTATAGATAATTTACCTCTAAGAATCTGATTAAATATCCGATTTTAACTAAGCAAGTCCGCGATTTATTATCACAGATTACCTGAACAGAAGAGATCACGTTAATAGTCATTGGGTACTGCGCAGATACATCCTGCACTTTCTCAAAGCCCTAATTGTAGGTACGATTCTCCTTCCGGTTTCCTAGGAAAATTGCTGAGCAAAACCGGCGTTGATTATTTTTTACAGCATCACGGAAGGTCTGTGTACAATACTCAACAACTATCAATGTACCTCAAGCTATCAATCGCTTCTCTGGAATTGTGCCGATAGTGGCACAGATGACTGGATATTCACTTTCCCATGCTTGAGAAAGAAATACAATCATTACAAAGAAAATATCTTCTCAAGAAGCTATCGTTTGAATGATTAGAATGATTGATGTGCTGTTATTATCATTGAATATGATTAGTCATTAGTAGTAATGGTTCAGTAGATAAGACCCTGTTCCCCTGCAGTCATTAAACTATTTTAGGGGGGGGGGGAGTGAATATCTTTAGTTCTTCTGTTCACCATTCACACTTCTGTTAAACATCTTTTAAGCGTCATTTGAGAATATTTATCATCATTTAAAATCGCATTTTATTATCACAATCAGCGTGCTTGAACAGAAGAAATGTCGCTAAAGATTTAAATATCCTAATGCATCTAATAACGTGGGAAAGTTTATAGCAATTTTTAAACTAACACACATTTGAAAAACCAAAGCAGATCGTATAACTGGAAGACGACGATATAAACCAAGGCAGAATTTAAGTCAGATTTATCGAGGAATTATGTGGTGTACATTATATAGTTGTTTTAAAAAGAATTCTTCTTCCATTGGGGAATGGAATTAATAAGATGTGTTTTATTTATCATCATGGAGTTACGTAAGATATGACAGTAAATATTTAATGGAATTACATAACTTCATTCAACTTCAGAAGAGAAATAATACAGAACACATTTCCTAACAATTCTAAATATTTTTATCTATTCAAACTTAACACCACATTCATAATTTTATTAAATAAATTTGAACATAATATCCTCGCCGCTTCCATTTAAATTCATATCAGAATATAATTTTCAATTTTTCTTTAATAAAAGGTTTCTTTAGGTTCAGTAATTTTCTTTATTATTTAGAATAAAGAGTAAAAACTTTAATCTGTGTTCTATTCTCGTTTTTTTAAAAATCTCGGCCTTGATTGTGATAGAAGATTACTGAATTATTTCCTTAGATTTAATAGAAATAATTCAGTAATGCCACAAAATTAAGAACTGAATCTATGAAGTATATTTCCTCTAATAAACAATGAACCTCAAAATTACGTATGAAAACATACCTCAATTAAAATTTTCAACACATTTTTAAATAAAAAAAATTCAAAATCAGTTATATAAATATTTTTTCTCACTTTTTATTTTTTAAAACATGGTGTTGAAGTGGATTTCTGTATTTTTCAATTCCATAGTTAAAACTAAAGAGTTATTTTCCCTGATCTGTTGAAAAGATGTCCAACTTTTGATTTACAAAGGTATTTCGTTATTTAAGTTTCTCGTTCTGGAATTAAATTAAAATTTTTCTATTTAAATTCCTCCAAAATATGCCATAATACTAGAATATTATTTAAGAATGAACCTTTGGTTTTAATTTATAAATCATGCATGAATCATTGCTTAGTTATTATATTTTGCAACATTTAATATAAATAAAAAAATTTAAAAAAATATCTAGGCAAATTTTGAAACTAAAGGTATAAACTCTTTTAATGTAAATAAAACTGACAATTGATTTTGTAGGCTAATATATAATTTAATTTTATCATACAAGCAACAGTGATACTTTAGCAGAGGATATTTCACCTGGCAATACGCTTGATTTTATTATGTGTCATTAATTATATTCCTACAGTAATTAATTGGTGTTGTGTTTCGAACACATGTAGAAATAAATGATCCATGTAATAAATTCAGAAAATAGAAATAATTTCTTTAAAAACATTTTCTTAAAATAATTTATTTACTCTATAAGGCTCAAATTATATCATGCATACATTATTACATTTCTTTTTTTTAGAAATAATTCCAACTTGTGAAGTAATATTTGTGAATGTCAGATTTTTTTTCTTAGCGATCTTAATGTAGGAACAACCGAATTACTTTCACTTTTATAAAATGGATGCTAAGTTATTTCGATAATACTTCATGTGAATACTTATGACCATGAATTTCAGATATAAATTTAAAATTACTGAATACAAAGCATATTAATTATCGACAAATATGAATTAAACTAATTAAAATCAAGTAATAGATTAATTAAAAAATGAATTTTTATTAACAAAAATATAGTTACTGTGATTAAAAATATGGCAAATTATCTTATTTTAAATCCCCATAACTAACAAGTTGAAATTTTCAAGTACATTTGCGTCATACTTTTAGACGGCCCCCAAGAACTTCAGCGCCTGGGCCCCCAACAAGCTTAATACGCCCCTGGTACGGGCGAGACTATAGATTTCTTTTATACTTCCGCTCTGTTTTCTTAACTGCTACTCTTCACTCAAACTGAAAAAATAATATAACCTAAAATGAAAAGAGGAAAGAAAAGTGACTAAAATGAGACCACTGCTGGCGAATTAACTTCGGTTTAAAGTTATTATTCAGTAAATCGTATCTTATAATGATTGAAAAAAGAAGGGCAAACCCTGCCCTATCATATATCTGAAGTTGTCCACCTAAAAACGGAAGAGAGGATACAATATATATTTTTCGTAAAAGCATTTAATGTAAAGTTCCTTCTGAACCCCTTCATGGTCGGATTTTTTTGTCGAATTTTCGACCCTTCCCCCCCAAAAAACCCTTTTTTTTATTGCTAAAAATTAATATATGTTCCGTCCTGAATTAGAAAATGCAAAATGTTTTTGTTAGTAAGCAATTTTTGTTTGACCTACTGGTACTCATACATGCGATTTCTCATTCACTGATCTCCAGTTTTCCCTGATTTTGCACCCAAGTTTTAAATTAAAACATAATACTCTCTGATAATATATTTTTCAAACCTATTTCTTTGAGGTATTTAAGTTAAATAACTGCTTGAAAAGAAATAGTAATGATATGTAAAAAATGTTTTTTAAAGTGGTTTTACAACCTCACCATGAAAACAGCTTTATAATTTTTCTTGACCATCAGAGCGTAAAAACCACATTGAAATCATTTATTGCCGATTATTCTATTGCTTACATTGTCAAAATCGCGGAATGAAAAGAAGCGCAAGTAGCGACGAATTCACTTTCAACAATACAATTTTTCTCTTTGTGACGTAACATGCGACGTCAACCGTACGGCACAAAAAAAGTCGAATATATGATGTGCCAGATCGACCAAGAAGGTGTTAATTCTAATATGAATTCCTAAAAATATATTAACCAAATATTGAGTGATAAGAAAGAATTGTATAGCTTCAATCAAAGGAAAAATTTGAAAACATTCACAATATTTACAATTCAAAAAGGTAATCTTGAATGAAACATACATTGCTTTTTTATGTTGCTTGGTGCTTTTATTTATTTCATGTCATCCTATTTATTTCAATATTCCAAAAAATGAACTATATTCCTATTGGAGATTTCTAAACGCAAAGCATTTTCTTTTCCCGCTTCGCGTGCTAAGCACAGGGTCAAGAGCAATACGATTTTTATTCGGGCCATGACACAAAACCCATTAATCTAATTACAGAGACAGTTAATTGTTGAATCTCAATTCACTCCCTGCTTTCGGATTCCTGTTATTTTCTTTCGACTTTGACTATGTTATTGAGTACAGGTGACATATTTAAACGCTGTGAGCAAGAAACCGAAGGAAATACAATGTTCATCGATTGTATTAAAATTTTTTCAACATTTACTAAAGTGGTGCTGAAATTGGTGACGTGTGGAAGCAATTTAATTAGATAATTGGACATAATTTTGTAAGCGCATTATTTATCTTATTGTACTTTTGCTCTAGACAGATAATCAGAATAACGAAAGCAATATTTGACAAAAGTAAAAAACTAAAAATTTGGTTTATGAATTTTTTGAAGTGACTATTTTTAAATTAAACTTTTTATCGCAAAATCTGAAGATATGCTTTTTTCTATATTGATTATTGCATTTTGTTACAAAAAAGAAAAAAAATTAAAAATTATAGTTTAACAGATGAAATATTCACAGGAAATGTTTATGAATATATAATTATGAGTATATTTTCGGTTATTTCATAATCAGATATATTTTAGGTATTTTCTTTTGGTCGTTATCACACGCGATTTCACATAATCTTGTGATAATCACACATATTCTAATATTTTAAGCTTTATATTTTCTTATAACTTTCTTTACCGGAGGCCGCGGTGGTCTGGTTGTAAGGAGTCAGTTTCGGATCGAAGGATCGTGGGTTGGAGACACCCAAGTCTTGTACACATCTGATGGTTTCTGTGGGTTTCGTTTCAAACATACTGGCGTTGATGTGGCATGGAAGTTTTCAGAGTGGAGTACAGTGAAGTAGCCGCAAAATAAAAAGTGCCGGAACGCTCTCGAAGCAGTGCCGGAACTCTCTAAAAGCAGTGCCGGAACTCTCTAAAAGCAGTGCCGGAACTCTCTAAAAGCAGTACCGGAACTCTCTAAAAGCAGTGCCGGAACGATGTAACCTGAGTGACAAAAATCGTGCTGTTTTATGGACGTTTTCATGGTTTTTCTTATTTATTTCTCTTGACAAAAAGCAGTGTCGGAACGCTGTTCCCCTGATGGAATACCAGATGATGCTTAGATGTCGGTTCGTCATCTGACACACGACTCAGGATTAAGAAGTCTGTCTCAAAATATCCTTAGTGTAGCTTCAAAACAGGACGTTAATCCAGACTAAACTTTTTTGAACAAATAATTTCATAGCTGATCTCATGTCTCTGATAGACATCATTTTTTCTTCTTCGTAAATAAACATTTCATTTGTCAGAAGCTTCTCACTCTTACTTCATTTTTAATTGAACACATAGGAGCAGAACAACAATTATTCGATTCAAGAAATCTACGCACTTAAGCATCAAAAATGTTCGTTGACTGAGCTGGCCTATTAAATATTTTTTTTAAAAAATCTACATCGACCAACACGTAAATTATAAAATAATCTCATAATAAAATAAATTATTTACATTTTAATTATTATTTTTCGTAAAATTTGTATGCGTACTATGCACTTCTAATATATTTCTTAAAAGTCCTTAATTAGAAAAAAAGTCAGAGTACCACCGACAGCTTGCATCACATTTAATGTACCTTTTTCATGCTAAAAATTAAGGTTAAATTTGGCAAGACAAAGCTAGCCCCATCTGGTCTGGAAATCTTCGTCACCTGTCGACTTTTACCTGTATTGCATGACCTGAGGGGTGATGCCCTATATTTTGACCTCTGCAAACAAAAAGTGCTATCACAGCGCAGCATGCTTCAAAATAGAAACCGACAGCACCACCTGCTCTGAATTCGGGCACAAACTCCCCTTTTTCGTGTCCATTAAATAGAGTCATAAACTAGTTTCGAAATAGGTGTACCATCCTACGACATTCAATGGGCCCTACAAGAGATACAAGGGACAGCAGAGGCCTTTTTTCAAGGTGCACTTGAAAAGATTATACTGTGAATCTTTGAAGGCAGATGTGACCTGTGGTTTTGAAAAGCAAAATATAAAAGAAACGAAAAGGGGCACGAGCCAGAAGCGTGTCAGGTAATAATCACGAATTGGCAGCAGAGAAGACAACTTCTCGTCTTCAGCCTAGGAGTTATAAATGACTTTTTGGCTGCGACAAGGGCCTCGAGGTAGTCATTACATTCTGTGAAAATCTCATCCAAATTTGTGCTTAGTATTCTCAGCCATTATTCTAAACTTTCACTACGTGAGTGTTTTTTGAAAGATCTGAAGGAGCCTTTGCTTAAACATTTAAGTTAAGATCGTATGTTAAATCAGTAGATTCATTGGTCTAAATGGCATTAGATTGTTCACTGCGCCCCTAGTCGAAGGGGCCTCTAATCGGTCATCTGAAGTATTAAGGGAGGAATATTTTGCAGAAAAAAATAAATGTAATGGCTCTTTTGAGTGAAAATTATGCACAATGAAATATTTTTAATTTTAGGTTATAGTATTGAGTTTTAAAATACTTAACTTATCTAAAATATACGAATAGTTAAACAGAAAAGCTGACATCAACTTTGAATCCGAAGTTAGGGAGGGGGAGGGGTACTACTTTTCAGCCCATAACTTCTAATAAATTGTAGTTATCGAAAAACTATCTACACAAAAGTTGTTTAGGCGATAATTCGCCTAATTTGAATTATCTTTCTGTCTTCAATCGTAAGGGAGTTATGGAGAAATGAAAATTTCAAGCTACCACCACCACGATTTCCATCTTCTTTGAGCTGGGAAACAATTTTTTTTAAAAACCTTATAATAGTATCATGCGCTACTATTTAGAAACATACAGAAAACGGTTTTCATTTATGGGAACGTTTTGTTAACTTTGCTTTTTTATGTAATAAATGCTTAAAAATAAATTTTAGTGATATTCTATCCCTAAAAATAAAAAAAGAAACTAAGAATCATATACATTAATGCGTAATTATGACGGTTAATTTGGCCCAGGCATTTACATAACATGTACCTCAATTCAATTTGAAAATGTTATTTTGCAAATAAAATGTTCAAAATAAAAAATTATACACTGTTAATCGAGGCGCTCTTTATTCTCTAAAATATCTGAACTACAATTTTTAGTTCTTCCGCATTCTTTGTTTAGTTCAAGTATCATAATCCCAAGTAGGTGCTTTTACAGAGTATGGAACTCAATATAATTACCAACCATTGAATGCATTTCCTATTTGTGAGCTTTGATGATGTGAAGAGTGTAGTTCATAGTTGTGGTCAAAAACATGCTATTCTAACAAAACTAGGTCAAAGACTTTTCAACTTTGCTTCAATCTAATAATGGGCAATTGTTTTGAAACGCATAAGTCACAAAAATGTTTTTAAAACCTTGCATTTCAGGTTTAGAGGAGGTAATAAAACAAGAAAAAGAATTATCCAACCTGTTCGGAAATGAGCTTACGTTTACTTCGAAATTTTAATCATAGATTTGCAGTTAAATATTTTAAATCTGTACATTTAGGAATTGATTCACACTCGCCATTCTCTTCTTTTTCAGAGTCATTATGATACCTGAATGGACAGAAAAATTTTTATTTCGCAACACAGAGGATATCACTGCCATCTATCAACCGAAAATTGAAGGTTGATCTTAAGTGAGTAATAACTAATTATTAACTTTAATTTATGTCATTGCATTTTTATTTTAAATTAAAGGTTAATAAATTTTAACTATCGCTTTTTCATCTTCTTGGATGTCAACTCGCTCAAGGTCTTTTATTGATACAAGGCTAATTCTTTTCAATGTGTAGGGAGGTTTAATGACGCATGATTCATAGTATTTAATTTTCTCTCCATTTCTTGTGTAGCGTATTGAAGTTGAGTTTCAACTATTCTGAAATACGCACAGCTAAACTTGAATTAAAATATTTAATTGCAATAAATTACACCTGGATTACCATAACTTTGTTCAAGACAGCGGCGTAGCGAGGAAAAGTGGCGCCTGGCGTTATAATATGATTTTTTCGCCCCCTCGTCATCTTGAGTGATTAACCCTCTGACTGCATATCCCTCGTGTTCGAAGTTCGTCTGTTTTCTGCTGCATCCTGCGATTTTCGCTAGGTAATGGATTTACTTAGTACTTTTAAGACATTTAATCATATTATACTAATAAAGCCCTACATGTAAATAACAATTAGCCTGGTTCAACGACATTTGAACATGTGTTAAAACGTTGCATCTAAATAGTAATTAAAAAAATGCAGTCAGAAGGTTAAGCTTATGGAAAAGGCGCCCGGGACATGCCATTTTTTCGCCCTTCATCGAATTTGACTTTTAAGAAGTGACATACAACACGCATTAACGTTTTGTCACCATGGTCAGTGGCATATTGAAAGTAAGTGGCGCCGCAAACATCAGTGGCTAACAAGCGTAAATGAAGCCAGGGGTATGGTATTATTTTTACACCTCCTGATCATATATGCTTTAAAAATGGCATAAATGCAGTAATGTTTTGTCTCCATAGCGTCCGGAGCATCTATAACCCCTTGACATCCGGTCGCTACGCCACTGGTTCGTCATCGATAGTACCATTTGTTGGAAGAGCCTGGGTCAGTGACCTTTAATCTCCAATCCATAGGTTGGCTGGAAATAGTTGACATAACAAGATAACTTTGACTTAATAATACTGTGCCAAAGAAGTGGGGAAAAAAAAGGAAAAAAAAAAGAAAAAGAAAGAAAAGTGTACAGGAGTTATTTAAATTAAAAAAAAGATACATTGGTGGTTATAATAAGGAGAAGTGATTAGAATTCTGATAATAGCATTTTCAAAGTTTCGATTACAACGAGTTTCGATAGATTAGTCCAATTTTGTCAGTAATGTGAAAGTATTCGTTCAGCGAGCCCCCGCAGGCGGAAGAAATGTTAATTGCTTTTCTAAATGTTTTCCAGATGCAGTACAGATGGGAAGATGGACACTAGCGGTCAAATGACCGGATGTGTTGGTGACTCACTGTGAAACTGTGCGAGGAAATTCTGAGGCTGTACCGGTCTTCGTTCTAACTATAATTGTGAATAGACGTCTAATTCTTCTGATTCTAGGAGAAACTTTGACCAGATGTAAATCCAGTGAACACTCAGCTGTGAGAATTCTGCTCCACCTATTCCCTAAATATAACGAGTTCACACATGGGATATATAATTAATAATCCTGTACATAAGAGAGTAAATAAATATTTGTTCTAGATTATTGTAGCTGGGCATACTGCATATTTACCACGCTACCCTGGGCACAGAAGATTCAAAGTCTCTGGATGAACAACTAGAAATCTTTTCTGGCTACCATCATCTCAAAGAACACCGCTTCGCAGGTGCTATACCTGTGAAAGCAATTACCATTACATCGCACAACAGGTACAATGAACGGACGGTCAAAGAAATGTTAATCGCCATCTGCATATCTATCCTTTTATTCAGCAAACATACATGCTCCCCGTTTTACCACCAGGGCAGTATATAAGTTATAACTACCACCCGTCTTATTTGCATCAATTTGACTTTAAAAATGTCAAATAAACACGAAAATATTGCTTTCGCAGCACACCCCCTTTCCCTAAGACTGACCCCCAGGGCATCCATACCCCCTTGTTAACCCGTCGCTACGCCAGTATTTCTGTAGAAGCATTGAGGTTTTATAGCAGTCAATGTATGCTCCCGAACAGAACAAAGTTTGGGAGCGCCTAGACCCCGTAGGGGGCTTATCTCCAATCTTGCAATAACTGGAGTGGGCATTGCTTTTAGTAAGATGACATGGACTTAGCTCATAGGCGGCTGGTGCACCAAAAAAGTGGGGGGTCAAAAGAGATGCGAGGGTGTGGGGGGGGCGGCGCTGATTTTTTTTTTTTTTTTGTAAAATGGACTATATTATTGGATTTTAACGTCATTATTGATTAAATGACCTTCTCTAAAAAATTCGCGACACGACCTCAAAAATCGGAACGGATGGCCACCGTAGAGTCCCTCCTTCCAATTCAAAGTTCAATTTCAATTCTCATGAAATAACAACATAACAACGCTTACCTATTAAGTCAATTCTTCTTTCTTTAAACTCGTGAATCGATCAATGATGTCGTCACAAAACGGCGTACTCCCAAACACAAAGAAAGCAGGTCAGTTATAAATTTATTTATTTGATATTATGTTATGCAATATACATCCGTATTATAAATTAGAAGAAAGACGGCCTGCGATTTTTGCTTTTCGCAAATTGTTCTATTACCTTTGTAAAGTCAATATCTACAGTATTTTCGATCTTCAAAACAGCAAGTGCAGAAAGCCTCTCGTGACACATACTATTTCTAAGGTATGATTTTAAAGATCTTAAGCATGAAAAACTTCTCGCACATGATGCAGTTGAGACAGGTATCACAAGGAGAATTCGGATTAGTTTTGTCAAGTATGGAAATATGTATATCACAGAGTTCCTTTTCAACAAGAAAATTGCATCTTTTCCTCAGTTCTGTTATCTCCGTGGATATTTCTGGCAAAGAGTCGATGTATTTTTTGTACATTTTCTGAAAAATTTGTATCTCCCCCTTTATTTTTTTCTATATCAAGATCATATGTTTCAGAGACTTTTTGAACTGATGCAATTTTTATGATCTTTGATGAATTGGAACATGTTACATCTTTTAGAGATTGAAAAATATCCAACTCATTTTCTTTGAACCTTTCGTTTGCGTTTAAAGCAGCATCTATAACTGGAAAAGCAATTTACGTTTAATAGAACGATATAACACTTTGTGACATGCTGAAGGAACTGCCGCCTATTTCCGAAGAGACCTTTCTAGAGCGTGGAAGTTTTGGAGAAGTTAACGATTTTGCTTCACAAATATCGTTAACACATATCACAACTTTTCAAAAAAATCTTCACTTCGGAATTCATGCAAACATTCTTTTGTTGCATTAACCAGTTCTTTAACTATTAAAAAAATTAGCGATTTTGATTGCAAAGCTTTTGAAAACGTATCTGTAGTTTCCAAAACTCTTTGGATCAGAAGTAGACAAAAAATGAATTGGAAACTTTCGATATTATTCAGCAAAGCTTCAGCTTGGGATCCATTTTTCGATGGATCGTTAATTTTGAACTTTGAAAAGTGAGGGGGCAAGGCCCCTTTACTTTTGCAAGTGAGGGGGCAGTTGCCCCCTTGCCCCCCCCCGTACGAGCCGTCTATGACTTCGCTAAAGCATAGCCTGATGGTAATGTATGCTCCCGCGACAGACCAGCCTTTAATACTAGCAGCTCCTACAGATCCCTCTTTCGCCGCCTGCTTCCCTCCATTCTGCAACAGACGCATTCTCCTCTTGACGAATTTTCTCACTTCTGCACAAGTTACCTTTCATTCTGTTGTAAGTTTGTCGACTGTGGGTAGAGGCTCTGACGAGAACCACTAAGATGTCTTTCGTTCGTTTTTCTCACGCGACAGACGTTCAACAAATTATGCTTTGGAATCTTTTGCGTTTCTTACCGGAGGGGAAAAAAAGACGCGAGGACAGCGTGAAATAAAGTGCAGTTAAACGTCAGATAACATGCGCATTCACGGTTATCATGCGTCTGTCGTGTCACGCGAATTGACTCCATTCTAATTTACGAGAATGCATTCTTCTTATAAATTCGAGAAACTAAAACGAGACGAAAAATATGCTGAAAATCATTTAACTGATATAAAATGGCTCTTATTCTCGAGGAAATAAACGATAATAATGGGCAGTACATAAGAAAATCTCATTGTTTCTTACTACTCTAGCAAATCTAGTAAAAAGGTATCGTCCTTGTCATATATGACTACGTTTCGAAATGACGAGTTGGGTCACAAAATAACCCTCCTGTAACTTCAAAAACGGGTTCAGTATAGTTAATATAGCTATATTAAATTGTTATCGATTCACGTTAAATAATATGAACTTATTCTATTAACTTTCAAAACATTATTAACGTTTCATTCGACCTCCATACAGTGGGTAAAAAAAAATTTCCGTACGGAAGCCAATGTTACGAATAAATTTGCATAATTTCTAATATTTTCTTCATACCTTCAGAAACTACTAAAATATGCTTAATTTGAGTCTTTAAAATGAGTTTCTAATAAATGTCTGCCTTTACAAAACTCGGCAATTGTTTTAATTGAAATATTTAGGAGACATTAAGAAATGCCAGGTAAAATAAAGTTTCCGTACGCAATATGAAAATTATTCCTGAAGTCTTCTATAAGTGACCAACAGTAAATTTTCGAAACTGGAGCGTTCCTATATGTCATGAAGGATGACAGCAACAGTTGTTTAATTCTAGCTTGTACCTAATAATATTAAAAAGGATGTTCCTAGAACTATTCCTAAGTTGGTGGTTCAGTTGAGAAATGATGGTTTATCTATGAAAAAATTGGTAAAATCGTTAATTAATTGACGTCTGCAATATAATATATCATTGAAAATTTCCGTGAACTTTAAACATTTGGGGATAAAGATCGATACCAAAGACCTCCGAAGCTAAACCACTTGCATCAAAGAAATATCATGAGTAAGGTTCAAGATAATCCACAAATAAGTGCCCCTCAAATCGCAGCTGACATAAAGGCTGATTATAACATTGAAGTGACACCTGAAACGGAGAGAAATGCCATTACAAAAGCAGGCTTCAATGGACGTGCGGTCCGTAAGAAGCCTTGTATAAATCTCTGTAACAGAGAAAGCGTCTCGATGTTTGCAAAGAAGCATCTAAGTTAGCACTTATTTTTCTGGGAATCTGTCCTTTTTAAAGATGAATCATAACTTAATATCCATAGGTCAAACGGCCGAATTAAGCTCTGGATAAAATCAAATCAACAGATGGTAACTAAGAATTTATGTGGAACTCTCAAGCACGATGGTGGAGGTGTGTATGAGTATTGCTGGCGTACGCAATTTAATTTTTATAGAAGAAATATGGATAGGTACATGCATCATAAAATACTAAAGCAAAATGTGTTAACTAGTGTAGAAAAATTGCCCTTTGGAACTCCATTCACTTCTCATCAAGACAAACATCCTTAACACACCTCCAAGATTTGTCAAGAATGGTGCCTCTGCCATGTTAAATATCAACTTTATGATCCACCTCAGTCTCCCGACTTAATCCCCATAGAACGCTTATGGGAAGAAATCAGTCGTGAGCTCAAAAAATATGACATTTAGAACAAGGTCTAACTACAAAGTGCCATTCAGGGCATTTGAAGCAACATTTCCCCGAAACAGCAAAAAAATTACTCTCAATATTCATTCCACAACATCTGAGAGTAGAAATAAAGGCATAAGGTGGGCGTCTGACCATTAAATACAACTTGGTTAACATAAAAAAGATCTTTTCATAATCTTTATAAATACCGTACGGAAACTTTTTTTTTGTTTCTCATTAGTGGCATTTTGTTTTTAAAATTTTCATCTCATTTTTTGTTTCGTTAAATTTATGTTTTAATTATCTCAATATTTTTTTCTTTATAATACTCATAAATAATATATGCATTTGTGTTGAACCAATTTGTTAATTTTCGTTTTCTTCGCAAAAGATTTTGTGTGACAAATTAAGCTTTTATTTCTCGATATAGCTGCGTACGGAAACTTTTTTCTCCCACTTTATATGTATGGAAACAACAATAAATGTATTATCTATTTAGGAGTTTAAATAAATTCTAAGTTCAAGAGATTAACAGTAATGCCCGAGCTCAGTTCGTTTGTCGAATGATCGTTTTGTACCTATAGTCTAAAATTAAGACAATTCACAGACGTTATTATTCGATACAATAATGACCGGTAATACATTAACATCTCAAGTGTTCTATTGACTCTTAGTTGAATCAATTCCCGCACAACCGACAACACATTTCCAAAACAGAAGGGGTCGTCTAACTGCACGGTCCAGAAAACTATACTGTTTAGGGGTTAAGACAGAATCAAATAGATGTCTATTCAAAATTATTTTTGTTTTATGAATATTAAATGAACGGAATCAATCAGCCATGCATTTGATAATATTATTTCAATCAAATCGTCGTCTAACAAGCAACACCCCCTATATCAATTTTTTGAAATTTCAAAAAGGAAGAAAAAAACTGAATATTTCGCAACCAAAAACGAATACTTCAGAATTTTTTTCACATCTGGTTGGAACTTTCGGTCTCAAGTTCATATCAGATATTTAAAAAAAAATCAGAAATATTCGTTATTTGTTGGGAAAATTGGTTTTTCACCCTTCCTCTTTGAAAGTTCAAAGAATTGAGATAGGGGGTGTTGCTTGTTAAAAGACGAAATATTACTTTTCGCATTGTTTTTATATCATACTATGTTCATGCATCTAAATTTCAATCTGCCTTTTTGTGAAACATCTCCGATGTGACAAAGGAGAGGGGTTACAAATAAAAGGAAGCAAAAAGAAGAAGAAAAAAATCCCGCCGAAGACAAGATTCTCTGCCCCACCCTGATCGGATCCTCGATTCTCTGTTCTCCAGCGGTGACTTTCTCCAGGTACTATTGGATCATAATTCGCTCCCTTCTAGTAGCCTCATGCCGGCTCGCCTGTGGCTCAATCGAGCCGGGAATGCCTCAACGCTTGGGTAGACGCCGTGAGAAAGTGCTCTCGCTCACAAAAGGGATGGAAAACAAAAACTATAAAAACCGCGATCCGGACATCAGAGCTGGGGATCTCGCTTCGGACGGACTCGATTCCTCGCAACTGAGAGAAGCTATCATTAAAGTCGCAATCATCTTTTGAGGCTCGCAAAAAATAAACAGAAACCGAGGAAAAAGAAGATTTTTTTCTTTTCTTTTCTTCTTTCCTTTAAATACTTGTTAAAAATAAACCTGTTTATTGAAGAGAGGAGAGAGTTCAAATTCTTTCGGTTTCGTTTTTCGTACTTGTCAGTCTATTACGTTTTCATTCACACTATCTGCCTCGCCAACCGTATATTTATGAAATGGCATTGCTCAAAACATCAGACGATTCCGACTTTGATGCGTAAAATAAATGTTGCAGCGAGTATTGTAATTTATACAGGGTTCCCACTTAAATAAGCCCCCCCCCCCTTTAAATTCAGAACGACGGCAGCTTTAGTCATGAAAGTAGTGTCTAGGTATAATAAAAGTTCTATTCTCCATGCGTTGAGACAATTTACAACGCCACCTGGTTGAAAACTTCAGAGTTAGCGTTCCTATCTCGAAAACGGTACAAAATAGAGGAAAAATGTCAATTAGAAAGTTTTAGAGCGTTATCGATTTAGTACAAAAAGACACCTTGTGCATATTAATATTAAGAACAGAACTTTTAAATTGCACATTTTAATATTCGCGATTTCCGTAACTGAGACGTCACAAAACGGATTAAAAAGAGAAAAAACAATTAGTTATTACAAAAGATACCTTTATTTCCGGTGTTCAAAGTACTCTCCATCACCTACAGCCATTGAGCCATTGTTTGAATTTCATTTTGCACACGTTTTAGCATATAGGTGGCGCGCTAGCACAAGCAACAGTAATATGACATCGAAAGTCCTGCAATATTGTTGGAAAGGCCCATACACCTGCTGTTTGAGTTATTCCCACAGGAAATGCATAATGGGGTCATATTTTCTCCGAAATATAGCATTTTCTCCTTTTGTTCATGTCTGGTGATGTCACAATTTTGGAAAATGCGAACAAACAAAATTTAAGCGTTCTGTTCTTCGTATTAATGTGCACAAGGTGTCTTTTTGTACTAAATTGATAACGCTCTACAACTTTGTAATTGACATTTTCCCTCTGTTTTGTACCGCTTTCGAGATAGGAACGTTAACTCAGAAAGTTTGCCACCAGGTGGCGTTGTAAGTTGTCTCAACGCATAGACGTTTTACTATACCTAGACACTACTTTCATGACTAAAGCTGCCGTCGTTCTGAAGTTAAAGGGGGGGGGGGCTTATTTAAGTAGGAACCCTGTATATACATGCTATCCTCTCTGATCTGTCTCAATAGCTGATTTCTAAACCCTTAGAGATAGGCATATACTTCCATCCTGTGGACATTCTGTGTATAAGAACATAAGTAAAACACCTCAGCAAATAAGCTCGATTATCTTCTTCATTTACTGTAACTGTAATGGATGTTACTGTAATCGATATTCATTAAAAACGTCGAGTTCAGATGTCACCCCGCTGACATAGTGTAGAAATTTGGAGGGAAGTGTGCCGACTTAGATATCGTCCTCTTTATATGACGACGGCTCAAAATTACGCAGTCTATTCCATAAGTAGCCCTCGAGTAATTTCAGAATGGAAAGTTAATCTAAGCTAAGCTCTAAATTGATACTGTAAGGTCCTTCTTATCTGGCATTCAGTTAACGGCATTGTCAAAATAAAGGCATTTTCGAAGGCATAAATTTAAATCTGATATTTAAGTTTATGATATATATATATATATATATATGTGTGTGTGTGTGTGTAATGGGTTAGTGAAAAGGAAATGCAGGATTTGACAGATTAGAGAATTCTGTTCCCATCACACTACCTCTTGCTAACGACTAAATAATCGTACATGTACTTGGAAAGAAGTATGTTGAGGAGAAGGGAGAGGATGAAGACGACATGCAGACATAGAAAGTTACATGGAATGAAGCATATGAAGGATTGCAGACTTTCACATAGTTTGCCGTGCTATGAAGCTTCATTGACAGTGAGTTTTTAAATGTTTCTTGAATGTTGCAACAATGTTCAAAGCCTTGAAACATTTGAAGTTATATCACTCTAAGAAATGCGTAACTTTCATTTGATAATACGTATGATAATTATAAAATGCTGTTTAAATTTTTTCTCTAAAATATGTTGGCTTCTCGATTGACATTCATAAGACTTCTTTTAAAACAAAACAACATTTATTAAGCACAACCATTACACTTCGTAACTGCATACAACGTAACTTCGTTCAATCGTACCGTACTCATCACTACTCGTAATCGTCTCTCTCTAGACTATTTCTAAAAATCAAATTCAAAAGTAGCACATATCTTACTGTTGCCACTTACCTGATATCATACACTGATATACAATAATTATGTGGCAGTCATGCTTTTGTCAGGCATAATATGAAATACGCTTACAAATATGAAGTTATGTGTGCGTTTCAGATTCAAATAATTTGTAGGATTTTCGCTATTATCTGTTTTACTGTGGCCGATAGATCGAGTGAGGGAGTGAGTTTGGGTTTTATGGCCCAAGGGCCAGCTTTGGCCATCCTGCGCCAAGACCGATAGATCGAAAAACATAACCAACGGACTTAGTGTACAATAATTTCTAGAGATAGTGGTGAAAAAGCTGTAAAATAGTTTCTGAAAAAAATACCGTTATTTGCATAATACAGAAATTTTCATATATTGTAAAACTTAGATATCTTTTTATTTCATGATACAGTTTAGTTTAGTTTACTTATATTTACGTCCCGTTTCGAAGCAACAAGAGGGTTATTTTGAAGCTGACCTCGTAATTTTGAGCCACGGTTTGATGACGAAGACGGCACCAAACTAAGAAAGGGCCAGGAACATCGTATCCATTAAACTTTGCGTGCAACAAGACACCCATTTGACAGGTTCCTTCAATTATGGATATTACGCAATTCCACTGCTCGCTGCAAAAAATGTACATGAAAGAACTAAACGCTATTTCCAGTCCAATATACCATACCCGGCAGCTGGATAGGAAGTTCCTTGCCTTGGGGCCATGGAATCGCCCTGGGCTCTTCAATCCTTTAGATGCGAGACTTCTCCAAAAATTACTGAAAAGGGCGCGCAACATAGTTTCTTGCGCAATCTCAGCTATATTCTGAAGAGGACGCAGATGTTCGCGAAATTGCGTGAGTCGCATTCGTCCTAAAATCACTTCCGTTCACTAGCCTCTATAAATGCTGGATGCCGTGTTAATAAAAAGCACGAAATGATTTTTTTAAAACATTGTTTAACGGGCTTCGGGTAAACTGTACCCTTTGTGGAAAAAAAGGAAGCATCATTTAAAGTGAGCTGGATGTTTGATCAGGTTATGTTCGTGTACATCAGTTTTCGTATATGTTGTGGCTCCAATGTTTGATGACTGATCGGAAACACTGAATCACAATGTTTTGAGGTTGGCGTTCGGTAAAACCAATTGTTTTCAAAATGTGGTTGAATTTTGATCATGGCTAGCTATTAGACGTAAAAAAACACTTTTCATATATCAATCACCACCTCTCCATTATTCTATGAGTGGGTGGTCATCCTCATCCAACTTCGACGCGGACTTACTCGAACCGACCTCAATGGGTCATAATGCAGTTTCAAATCAGAAAATGAGTTTAAAAAATCAATTTTAAAAAAAACTTTCTTAAAACACCTAACAGCATAAACATTTTGAAATCGAGCTTTTTCCCTTCCAAACAATGACTCACTTTTTGGTCTCTAAAACGAGTAATTTGTTCGAGTAATGTCCAGTTTTGAAACTATGCGAAAGATTTTGAGGATGAACCCCGTCATTCGGCACTAGGGTCAGATGAATAAAAGAACACATGAGATGATACTTCATTTTCTAAAGTTCCTTACTACAATAACTTAAGGATGCTAAAACTTCCAGGTGGTAGATTTTATGCTCATTAGATGAAAATACACAGTGGATCTTCAACTGAATGCTCCTTAAATCAGGGCGCTTCGCGAAGATTCTGCTACAAAGCCATCTTGGCTTGAGTGCGGAAAATCAAACCCTTTCAATCTATTATTACTGTCGTTTAAGACATTTTAGGCAAGAGTGAAGTGGGGATGGAACGCACCGGAACACCGTTCCGGCACTGCTTTTTTTTTTTTTACGGGAAATAAATTTAAAAAATCCTGAAAACATCCTTAAAACAACACGATTTTTGTCACCCAGTTTAGAGTGTTCCAGCATTATTTATTTTGCATCTAAACCTCTGATTTTAGGGTAAGGTTGCTTACGACGTACTACAGCCTAAGTCTTACTTATTCTATTCTGAAGTTGTTTTCGTCGAATCAGCGCCTCTGACAGCAGTGCGATGAATAATACTAGCATCAATGATATAATTCTGCATTGAGTGCCGAACGTCAATGCGTTACAGCCTAATCTCGAAGAAAAGAAGGTTTGACGTTGTTTTCTTATAGTTTTTTGTACATATTTGTGAAACGTACGGCAATAATGTTATTGATAAATTGCTGCTATTTCTTAGATTTTCATTCTTAGCTATTTGAACCGTTGCTTTTAAGTAATGATGAAGCTGTGATTAAATTAATTCTTTTATGATGCTTATTACTTTCTCGTATACAAAGAGAAAGTATTGTAATCGTCAAAAAATTCGAACTCGAGATTTTGACGAATCTCCACGTTTTAGACCTCCCTGAGTCCGAAAAACACAATTTTGGAATTATGTCTGTCTGTGAACACGATAACTCGAAAACTATTAGAGCTACTGGGATGAAATTTGGTATGTGATCGCGATACATAAATTTTAGGTTTCTATCAAATTTTGGACAAAATCCGTCTAAGGGAAGTCTGTCTGCTTGTCTGTCTGTCCGCGGTCATGTGAACACTATAACTCAAAAACCTGAATAGCTAGATGGATAAAATTTGGTACACAACACATTTGGTTTATCATCATGAATGTAGGTCAGTATCAAAGTTTGGACCAAATCTGTCGAAGGGTTGCTGGTCTGCCGGACTGTATAATCGCATACTTGTAAAAATTATATCTCCTAAACCCTTGGCTTAGATAAATCAAAATTGGTATGACGGTTGCTAACATTAATTTTTGATCTGTGCCCAAATTTCGTTTCAAAATGTGTAAATGCGTAAATGCGTAAAATGCCACACGTGTCGCTGCTTAAGTCGTACCATAAACGATGCTTAAATCGTACCACTTACGACTAAATGATCTCTTGCAGATCTACAGATACATATTATACACAGACAGAGAATTTTTTTAAAAATTTGAAATGTGCTTTTTCTAATTTTTATATAAGGACCATAAACATGGCAAAACGGTCCTATAATACTCGGAAATAAAACGATATGGGCGAGGAAAATTCCGCAATGGTGATATAGGTTTCAACGAAGTACACCGAAAATACAACATTCCTAAAACAACACTGCGACGTCTCCTTCTAGAAATAAATAAAAATAATAAATTTGGAAGCCAGGAAGCAATGGAGAAGTTGCTGGTAGAGCACGTCCTGGCTTTATGCGCTGAAGGAGCAAACGAACCCAAAGATATTTTTGTGATTCTTGCAAATGCTGAATATTATTGTTAATAGAGTACTTTATTTAATAGTTAATAGAGTAATGTTAGTCTTTTTAGAGTTAACTCAAATGTTGATAGAGTAATTTAAGGTGTTTTTGTTTTAGTTGCTTCCTAGGTACGACTTAGAATATAAGTGGTGCAACTTAAGAGCCGATTTCCTTAGTCGTATCGATGTTATTCTTTTAAGATTTGTTTATTTCATTCAACAGAGTACATGTATTTCGAACTTTCTTGTAATAAATAGCTGCAATATTCATAGAAGTTGTAAATAAAGCAAAATTCAACCCTTCATTTAGTAAAACCTGCAATTTGTAGAATTTTTTCCTTAGGAGGTACGATTTAAGCAACCTAACCTTACTTATGTTATATTCTGTTCATCAGGATTCTGAAGCAAGCTAGACAGAGAGGTACTGTAGTCGAAAGTGTGTAACGATGTTTGGTTTGTTTAGGGCTTTATGACACAGCAGCCCGCTTGAAGTTTATATTGCGCCAAACAAATAGTTATTTTTTTCTAAAGTTAATTAAGAAAAGGAGAAATTCCTAGACTTTTAACGAAGTTTCAAAGTAAAATGAGTCGAAGTAATAATTTTCAAATTAAATGTAACTATTTCATAAATTTCTTCAAGAAAATTAGAGTAAACAACTTAATTCGGAAATCCCACTCTAAGGAAGTAAAATAAATCTGATTCCGCATTGTCTAAATAGGTTTGTTAAAAGTTACATGCAAGTTTTATTAGTTATTCATTAGCCCTACGAAAACGTCGTTTGTAAATTATACATGAAAATAATTATAAAGTTAATACTTAATATATTTATTTTTTAAGAGCTCTGTTTTATTATTTCGTTTCAATGAGTTGAAATAAGGCATTTTCCTTTCATTGGTATCAAAGCAAATGTGCAGAAAGTCACAGAGTTATCGAAATTGTGTTCATTCAAGAACATGAGATTCGAATAATTTTCTACATAATCCTATTATAAGCGGCTTGATCCCTGTTTATAAAGTATCATGAGTCTTAAGTCCAGTCACTCCACTACCAAGAACAAAAATAAGGAAACAAACAAAAAATAATAATGACATTTCTCCCCAAAAACAATACAGCAGGTGACTCGGATCAGGTGGGGGTGAAAAAAAACCTGTGCTTTCTGACTTTCTGTTTCTTTATTTTTGCAACACAACCCCCAGATAGTTTCTCCCCACTAAAATGGGGGAAAAAGAGACTAGCAAAATAAATGTAATTCCATTTCCTTTCTTCAGTCAGTAATGACGTTCGAAATTCGAGACATCTGTTGACCAACAAATTGTTGTTGTGCTTTTTCATTTGCTCCGATGTTCATCGGATCCAAAATAATTCTTTGCTAAAGAACAATACGAAGATTAAACAACAAACGCTCTTCATTTAAATAGGAGACCACCGATAGCACTATAATGTTATGAATAAGATTATGTATCTTACTCAATACCGTAGGAGAAAAAGAAAAAAAAATGAGCTCCTTGGCATTTTTACCATTTTATCTCTATTTTGCGTTTAATTTTCTTTTTACTCTGACCTCCTTAATTCTTTGATCGGAGAAAGTCTTCGTGCTTGTTCTTCGATTTGAAAGCGATGCCCATAAGGTTTATTTCAAAACATAGCGAAATGTACGATATTAACTTCGTGTTTGTGACAATTTCTCATTTTTTGCAATCATTATTTTTCATCAAAAGTGATTATCAGCCTGTACGTACAGAGTTGTATTTCAAAATTAATATATTTCTTATTAATCTAACATGAACTATTAGCCTGCGCTTCGCGTAGCATGCCATATCTGGCGCTTGTGCCATAAAACTTCAAAAACCAACCAACCATTCAACAATCACATTCCGAACCTAAATTATTATTCTAGGAGCCGCTTACAGTTATATTTTGCTCATGATTATTGTACAACAATCACTGACTTTGCATTGGCTCAAAACATCACTTTCAGACACTCGGTAGAATGGTTAAATGAACTGTCGAGGGAACGCAACCTGGATCACCTTTAGGCAACAATTACAGGCCCAGCGTTGATTGTAAAGCTTTCCCTTGTTAGAAAATCATTATGGCATTCCCATCTAGCACCAACACTGATAACAGAAAAATAAAAATTAATATGGGCTTAAATGAAGGCGTAAAGAGTATAATAGGAGACATAATGCTGCTGTTCGAGATCTATTGTGCAAATAACATCTCTTTGGTTGGTTTTGCACAACAGTCTTCGAAACAACCAGTTCGTTTTTCTTCGAAAAGAGTCTTTAATATAACATAAAATTATGTTAAAGACACATTTTGAAGTTATAAGAGGGCTATTTTGGGAAGGACCTTGTCATTTTCAACCGCGGTCGGATGCCGAAGGCGACACCTGAGCTGATATCACCCTGCCTCAATTTCGACGCCACACCATAGTGAAGATGCTTGTCTCTCGATGATACTTGCACCAGGTCAACATGAACTGCGTATTTTCTGAGGAATCAGGTCTCGAACTTGCAATCAGCCGATCCTGAATCCGAGGCATTATTACCAGAAAACTACGGCCCCCTAATCAAAAAAGAAAAAAGAATTGAAACGCCTGAAAATATGAGTTATTGAAACAATCACGAGAAGATGAAAGTGCTGTCATTAAAATGCCACAATTCAGAAAGTTGCATAACAGATACATTTAAAAACCGAGCTAATGAGCATTTATTATTATTAATATTTCAAAACTTGATGCTACCCTGCATCAAGCCTACAAATATGCTTCTGAAAATGTGAACCTTAATTATGGATACCCTGTTTTTTAGGTTTGTCTTGCTCTTAATGTGAATAATAGGCTATTGTTGATATAGAACCTCTGTAAGTGCCTCTATTTGTTGATGATAAGAGAATTCCCAGAGGTCGTAGTACCTAATCCTGGAATGAGGGTAAAAATTACTCCAATTACTACAGGTAAACATCATAGTCCCAGATTAGCCAGACAAATCCTGGTTTTTGAATCTTTATTCCGGCTTGAAAAAACGATTCACTACCCCCTCCCTCTCTCTCTCACTATTCTGAAAATGTCCCGGATTGAAGTTCAGAAAGACTAGACAGTTAGGTTGCTATTAATATGATACGTTCTATAACTAATGTCTAATAAATTCTGTGCCATTGATCTCAATAGAAACTGTAATCTCTCGTCTTCCTAAATCTTGTATAAATTCAAAATTAAATTTTTCCTATTCGAAATATTCTCATCAAATTTCATATACACAAGTGAAAATTTTTTCGTGATCAATATTGATTATCAGAAGCAAATATATATATATTGATCAAACCAGTGGCGTAACTATAGGTTGGCAAAATGGCAGGGGCCCAAGGTCTTAGCCCCGAGTTGTTATAATTACAAAGGCACTCATATACTCAACTTAACTATAACTCGTGTACTCAATTTAAAATCAAATATCTGTATTCGTATTCTTACGAGTGATTAATTAAATAAAAACAGAAGTAGACTTTTATAATTTGTGATAGTGAGGAGTTTAATTTTCCAAGGAGGGGTCTATCTCACTCTCTTCTCTTTTTTTCTATCTTGATCAGTTACCGCTGGACTCTATTGTCTAGTAACTCCACTGAGTCAAAATATGCATAGAGAAGGGAAAGATAATAAATAATAAGAAATAGAGTACAGTAAAACTTAGATTAACCGTCTCATTCCGGACCAGTGGCGTGACAGGTAACAGAAATCTCTTACATATTATGTACAGTAATGTGATTTCGTTGCTATGTTGGGACGAAAATAAAATCCTTAAAAGTGAATAATCCATACATATTGTATTTCATTTAACAAAACGATCAATACAAACATCAATATCAGAGTAGTAACGTACAGAAATGTATTGTATTACTATAAACCTACGTTTACTTTTTTTTCAGATGATGAGAGATAACAAAAACTGACGGTTAATCGAAGTTTTATTGTAATCATCGGCTAAGGGACTGTAACCTTTATTTTAACTTGTAGCGAATTTTTTCCTGATTTTTGTAAAAATAAACCGTAAATAAAAATTTTAAAAAGAACCTCTTAGATATGATCCTTATCAGACAGTTAAAAAAAACATTCAAGATAAATGAACAATCCATCATTCATCCCCTGCGACAGGTGGGAAAAGTGTTTCTTCTACGCTTAAAAATGATCTATATTATCACCAGGTTTTTCTAGAAAACGGATTTCGTTACAGCAATACATATCAAAAACTGAAATTTTAAATGCTAAAAATTAATAGATTATTTTTAAAAAATAAAAATGATTTTTTAAATCAAAGTTTGTTAAAGTAATTGTTTGGGAAAAAGAAATCAAATTTATTCGGAATTTTTTCAGTATTTTTAAAATAGATTTCTTTTCATATTGAAAAATTTTCACTCCTTTTATCATGTGAAATTTTTGCAAGTTCCGATTTATGCTAATCCCGACATATTTGAACGGATGAAAGAAATATTTTTGTAAAGAAACTTTAAGAGTTACTGTTTTTAAATTGTTTACTTTTAATATAAATAAAATCCAAATTTTTAATTATTTTACTATATTTCTTATATTTTTACTACTAAACTTCTGATAAATATTAAAGCGATCATTCATTGAACAGATTTCAAACAATTCTTATAATTCCCAACGAAAAAATTAATACAAAATTCAATCCTATTGTTTAATTTAAAGATTTATAAAGTGTCGTTTCGAGAACTCGTGAATATGTTACAAAATTTATATTAACTGGAAATACTTTTATTCGAAATACAGATTCAGTAAAAAGAAAAATCTCCTTTATTTAGTAAAAAGATTTTGAATATAAGAAAAATATATAAACGGGTTAAAAGGAAAAGTAAAGAGATAAAAAAAATCATTCTCCCAAAAGTTTGATGCTAAAATCCTTTTTGAAGCATTGATGCTAAAATCCTTTGTATTTTTTACAAAAATGTATTCACGAGACAAGTAATTTACGCTGTCCATTGTTCTGCTACTATTTGCTTTTGCTTTTCACTGATGTCCCTATTTCTGAGTTTTGTTAGTTATGCTGATGTACATGACTTAAAAACGGGTGATCGTCTTGTAACATTATGTTATGCAAATAAAACTTTTCCACTGCATTTTCCTCCATAATTTTTGCGTCACTCAAGTAGGCAAACATTTTATAGCTGTTTTTTTTATAATCGTAGGACAAAGAAACTAATGAAAAAATGTATAAAAAGAAGAATCATTTGATCTCTGTGGTTTTTGTTTCGGTTTGTGAATAGTGCATATCTACTTTTTTTTTTTATATCTATGCTTGGTTTCCTTTCGCTCCATGTGTTACTGATGCAGTTAAGCCCAAACGATCTGAAGAGCTCTAGCTAGAGGTTTCAGAATAATTGTTTCAATAATCATAATCATAACCCACGTAAATAACCAGAAAAAATGTAATGACATTATTTGCCAATTTCAGCAACGGTCTTGATCCGATTGAAGAATTTTATATGCCACCGTTGCCGTTCTTCCTTTGTGAAAATCGTATTCAGTAAAACTACGATATCCGAAACCGTTATTCGATTGATTATACCTAATTTAATTAAGAAACTAACTCATATTCCGTTACCATCGTAAATCACAAATATCCTGATCAAAATATAGTTCGAAATATACATATATAGTATTTTTAAGAGGCAGTTTTATATCCGTAACTCCTCTGTTCCCGCTTATTATGATGCCAGCTGGAACATAAATTCGTATTAACAAGGTCAATATTAAAATGACGCAAAAGAACAAAGCAGCTGTTGGATTGCAATTTTTTTTGTTTGTTTTCTGGTTTTTTTCCCGTCCCTTTCTTTTTCCTCTCTCTTTTTCTTTTTTCTTTTAATTCCATCGGCCCCCGGTGGTCGGAGGTAGGGGTATTCGAAGGCAAGCAGGTGCCGGAATCGGACAGCTGAGACGATAGCGCGGAGGGTGGAGAGTGGGGTGGGTTGCCACGCGACTTCCACCTGCTCTTTCACGTGGCAGCATCAGGTAGTTTGAAGTGGTAGCCGTTCCGCATCCGTGTCATCAACTAGCGGCAAACGTAGCGGAACTACAGGCTTGATTTCCGAGAATCGTACAATTGGGAGCTGTTTGCAGTTCTTTGTAAAAAAAAATGTTTTAGAGAAAGACTGGGGTGGCGTAATAATAAAGGGGGGGGGGGCCAATCACGTTTCGTACCGGTTCGTAAGTTGTAATTTATGCATGCAGGCTTATGGAAGGTATTTTAGATATTCTTGTACTCAAAGAGAGAGGTACTTTATTTAAAAATTGCATTCGGTTTCTCCGAGATGACGAATAAAAAATTTACGGTTGTTTTCGCAGATGTAAATATGCAGAGACGGTGAAGTGCAAAGGACATCTCTGAAAAGTTATTTTATGTGTTTTTAATGGCGAATATTTTCAAACTGAATTATTGTAATTCTAGAATCTCTGACAAAGAAATCATATCGGTACTATTTAGTGTATTAGCAATTTATTTTTTTCACATCTGGTAAGAACATACTCTCTTATATTTACATCAGATGTTGGAAAAAAAAACCTCAAAAATATTCGTTATTGGTTGCGGAAAATTAAGTATTTTCTTCCTCTTAGAAATTTCAAAAAATTGAGATAGGTGGTGTTGTTTGTTAAGCGACGATATATGAAAATACCCCTGTTAAAGCTACGCGAGGGGTCGTTAAGTGAGAGCACTGCTGTCTTAAAACATTTCAGCTCTCTGGGTTAGAGGAATTTGGCACTAGGAATAGTCTCCTAAGTTTGTAACTAGGGATTTGAGCGTCTGTGCTCCAACGAAAATACCTACCTAATAAAATAATTAAAGAGCAAACAAAAAAATTAGATATCATTATTATTGATCATGCAAGTAATTTTTATTATATGTACAGTTTCGGATTTTCTCACTGATTGTCTTTGCATGATTTTTTAACTGATGTTTGCGTCATCGACTGTCTAGTTACGAGCCTTAATCATAATTTTACTTTGAACCAGTCCAGTTAAATTTTTTGGTTCAAAATTAAAATAAAATCAGTTCAATAAATCTTCATAAGCCCATGGTTCAAGCCCTAGGTTACGGCCCAAATTGCCCATAGGATAAGACGGCGCTGAGTGAGAGGGATTTTACAAAGTTTTGACAGACTATGACAGGGAGGTGGTAACATGGCTCAGAGGCTGAATATCCTACTGAAGGTGTAAAAGGTTGTTTAGTGTAAAAATTATAAAAGCAAAGAACAAAATTCTGTATAAAGTACGAATATATAGTATTAAATGTATGAATGAAATAAAAGATGAAATGATAAAATAAAAACTTAGACGAAATATTTTTTTAATAGAAACAGTGTATGTTTCAATAAATGAATTTTTATAGAAGATTCTTTGTGATAAAAAAGCAATTAATTATAAATGTTATATCAGTTTTTTTCAATTTAGGTATCATTT
Source organism: Araneus ventricosus (assembly GCA_013235015.1). NCBI lineage: Eukaryota > Metazoa > Arthropoda > Arachnida > Araneae > Araneidae > Araneus > Araneus ventricosus. Next base: position 20,353 of record BGPR01003055.1, on the reverse strand, counting down.
GGCTGAAACTTTATCGTGCAAATCAGCAGCAGCACGATATTTCTGTTTCATATATAAAGAATTGATTCAGGTCTGCCGAAGGGAAAAAAAACAGTAAAAGTATGTTTTTTAGTTGGTTTATAAGCAAACGAATGCTAATTCTCATATTAAAGGGTTTTTTGAGGAAATTTGCAGTATTTTTACAACTGTCGAAATTTTCTTTTCAAACAGTTTGCAATGTTCAAAAAAGTCAATATTTCGCAGCTCAGCAACATGGTCGGTTTTTTTTGTTTTTTTTAACCTTTCGACGACCCTAGACGATTGCCTACAATGGACTTTTGGCACTAGTAAATCGTTTGCGAGCAAAATTCTGTCACTAAGCCGTCATTTCAATAAATACAGGGAATGATTCATTCCTTTCGTTTTCGGCGATTATCAGTGTAAGGATTGATGAATTAGCTTGGTGGTCCTTTTAAACCACATATGGTCAACACATGTCCTAAACCAATGCGTAGAGTAAATGGAACATTCTTATCAGCGGAAGTGCTATTGATATCAGACAAGGCAGAACAGATGTCTTGAAAGTTTTCAGCATTCTCTGTCACAGAATGTTATAATAAATCACTGACGTTATAATTAACAATATGTTTACCACCATTTCAATTGTATCGTATGCGTTTAATTTTGCACACCACCTCTGAGTCACGTGCAGACTCATCGAATCATTAATTTTGAATTAAATGGGGTATTTTCCATTTTCATCGTTTTTCTTCTCTGTCTTTAATTTGTTATGGGTACTGGCTTGCTTAAATGTTTGTGTATATAGTAGTATTTCAGTAATCCTGCAGATATTAGACCAGAATGAAAGCATCATATTACTGGAGGTTCATTTAAAAAACAAACATTCTAATAGCAAAACCTATGTTTATCGCATAAAATATACAAAATCACTCGGGAAATTATACTATAGGGGAAACTAAGGGCTGCTTCACCTCTAGGGATATTTGACCCAAGATGATTTCCTGCGATTGTTAGATAATTGGTAATTGGTGTCTGTCCCATCCCTATTTAACCTTTGGTCATATGGTCAATTGGAAGGGAATTCCATTCCAATTTGATAAACCATTGTAATGGTTTGTAAGTAAATACGTTTTGGGAGCCTCGGAGTAAATTTTCCCTTTTTCGTTCCTCTGAAGACAGGAAGTTTACTCTTGAAGGTATGATGTATTAAAATATTTCTTTGTTTTAAGCATGTTTCAATCTATAATTTGATATACGATAGTATACAATTATCTTAATTCTAAGTGGTTTAATCTTTAGATTGTTCAGTAAATGTCAAATTAGGGATACTTGACCCAAGTCAGTTAGGGATAATTGACATTATCAAAAACACATCGTCAAGGTCACTGACATTCGTATATCCACTACCCTTTCTGAAAACGCCGGGCTATTGGTGGGCCAGATTATAGACCGCTGTGTGTGTCAACATGACTTCGATAGCTAAATTTTGTTTATTTGATATATATCTATTTTTGATGAAAACGTTTTACCTATAGAAGTCGGCTTTCACAGTATTTTGAGATTTTGCTCCGTAGCTATTTTCTGAACTATTTTGGACGTCTTCCTTTTGAGCAATTCGCCCTCATTTTTTTTTTTTTTTTTTTTTTTGAAATTTCAAATAGAAAGATTCAACTGAATTTTTCGCAACCAATACGAATTTTTAACATCCGTTATGAACATGAGAGCACATGTTCTAATCAGACATGAAAAAGAATTTAGAAATATTTGTTATTGGTTGCGAAAAATTTAGCACTTTATTCATTCCTCTTTGAACTTTCAAAAAAATGAGATAGGTGGCGTTGCTTGTTTAGCGACGATATATGAATATTCTCCCTATTAAAGCTACGCGAGGGGTCGTAAAGTGAGAGCACTGCTGTCTTAGAACATTTCAGATCTCTGGGTTAGAGGAATTTGCCACTAGGAATAGTTTTCTAACTAGGCGTTTCGGCGTCTGTGATCCAACGAAAATACCTACTCAAAAAAATAATTAAGGAACAAACAAAAAAATTAGATATCATTGTTATTGATCATTCAAGTAACTTTTATTATATGTACAGTTTCGGATTTTCTCACTGATTGTCTCTGCATGATTTTTTAGCTGATATGAATGTTTGCGTCATCGACTGTCTAGTTACGAGCCTTATTCATAATTTTACTTTGAACGTATTTAAAAGTACAGTTAAATTTTTTGGTCAAAATCAAAATAAAACCAGTTCAATAAATCTTCAGAAGCCCATGCCTGAATGGCACCGCTATGTTACAGCCCAAATTGCCCATCGGATAAGAGAGCGCTGATTGAGAGGGATTTTACAAAGTTTTACCAGACTATGACAAGGAGATGGGTATATGGCTCAGCGGCTGAATATCCTACTGAAAATTGAGAGGCCCCAGGTCCGATCAAGCGTGCCTCTGACGTTACCAAAATACTTATTACGGATAAAATAATAAAGACAAATTTTATCCCCTATCGCCACCAAAAGAAAATCAACGATAACTCAGACTTCACTAGAGCTAATTGCTTGCATGATTAAGTTCACCATAGGACTCTTTTTAATATGTGATGATGCTTTTAAACTGTCACTGATGTTTTTATTCTGTATTTACTTTCTGTAAATTGCATTACGCAGAGAATACAACGCTCTACACGACAGATAATTAGAGTTGCCATACGTTCCGTATATACAGGACTGCCACGTATTTCACTACACAGTCCCGTATTACTATTTGTCCCGTTTACACCCTAAACTTAGTCAGTGGAAAAAATTATAGTTATGTTAAAGAAGAAGCGGATATAATTAAGAAAGTAAAATCAATTTTTAAATGGGACTGATTTAAAAAGGATTAGCCTTGCATCTCTTTTATCATTCTACGTTTTAATTTGATTAGATTGCTTAAACTTTGTTGATTTTTAAGACAGTAAAATAAACCATTATCTACCCACTTTTTTATTATTTTTATTTATTTAGCAATTTAAAGTCCCTTATCAATGCTTGGAAATTATGGCAACCCTACAGATAGTTGAACCTAGAGATACCAAATCTGACATTTAGTTATTTCCTGGGTAATAGCTGCTCACAAAGAAAGGACTTTCCAAAATTTTGAATGGGTTTTTATTTAATTAAAAATTAGTCGAGATTTTTTAGTTTTTCTCGATGATTTCGGAACATATTCTTGCACAAACACCATTTTTACACCACTTTAAGATTCAAAAAATTAGATTTTCAGTGATACCAATTATCTTTCCGTACAATTTTTTCTTTAAAATTAATAAATTTTCCAAAATTTTTTATGCATAGACTTTATAATAAATTTTTACCATTTGTTCCCGATTGAAATGCTCAGTAGACTTTAATTCTGGAGTCAGTCTTCACAGTAAAATGTTGAAAAGTAATATAAGTAATAAAAGAAGTATAAAGTAATAATTTAAAAAAGAACATGAATTCACATTTCAAACAATTTAATTTTCAAGGCCTGATTACATACTTTCATTTCAGATTTAATGGAAATATCTCGCATTTTGTGTTTCGATAAAATTTTATGAATTTGTAAACTTGATTTAGAAACGACTGAGAAATAGTATTATAAAAAAAGCAAACGATGAAATAAATTATGCTTTTTAACACTATAAAGCTTTTAGGCTGACATTCATTCTGTGAATTCCATGATGTAAAAAGTCGTTACGCACATAAAGCAATGCAAACTATGCAAACAAACAGCAGAAGACAAGACAGACAAACTAAGCCTAAAGCATTATCATTAGTGTTGTCATATGTCCCGTATATACGGGACAGTCACCGTATTTCACTACTCAGTCCCGTATTACTACAGTAATACCTCGTTACAACAATACTTTTGGGACCAAATAAAGACATTGTTATAGAGAGATGTGTTGTTAGATCGAGAAGCGATATAAAAAATTAAATTTTGGTTATTTTAATGTGGACACAGTACAACAATATACATTTTGCAAAAAAAAAAAAAAAATAGCGTCACCATACAAAATTTGAAAATTCAGCTATACACATATACCTGAGAAACTTATTTATCGAAAAAATACAATATTTTCGTTTTCTTATTCATTTTTTAAACTGTTCAGTCAACTAACAAGGTTTGCATAGACTCTAATGCACGAAAATGATCACCATTTGTGGATGAAAGGCTTGAAAAAAATGTCCGTAGGGACTGAACTGATTGAAGGTGTTCCAGGGATGTAAATAAAGATTGCGATGGATCTGTATCATCATCATCGTCCTCTTTATCATCAATTTCCATTTCGTCAGTGATTTCAGACAAAATGTCTTCTTCAGTAACTCCTGCAAAAACCATAAGCTCCATCGAAGTTCATCCGCTGTTACATATTCCTCCACAGTAATTCCAGACATTTTTCCACTTTTTTCTTCAAGCTCAGTTAAAGACTTTCGAAGGCTCAAAACCCATTCTTCAGCATCTGAAACATCGCCATTTTTGGAATTTTGGTCATTATCAGTTTGCTCATCCTTCATGAAATATTGTTACAGAGGAAGAAAATGGTGTTGAGATTTTTTAAAAAAACATTGTTGCACAGGGGTGTATTGCTGTACAGAATATCGGTATATTGAGGGGAAATGCAAATTCGCTGGGACCACAACATTGTATCGTTGCATCGGATATCGTTGTATCGAGAGTTTACTGTATTTGTCCCGTTTTCATTTTATTTACTATCTAAGGTTATTTAGAGAAAAATAATACCAACCAAAACTGCGAAGTAATTATGAAATTGATTTTGGAAGAGAAATGGCTGAAGTTTTTTGCATATACAGTGTAATCAGACGTCATGTCTAATAAAGCTATGCGAATGTGTATTCGCCATTCCAGCTCACAATGCGAATGTGGAGAAAATGTTTTCCTGATGTCAACTCAATGGTCGGACGGAAGAAACAGATTGTCAGTAGAGACAACGGAAGCAATTTTGATTTGTCATTATAATTTTGAAATGACTTGCGCAAAAATTTTATTTATATGAAAGAAGAAAATGATACAATTAAGAAAGTAAAATCAACTTTGAAATATCGCTGATGCTAAGAAGGATTGCAGCTTTTTTTTTATCATTCTAAGCGTCCATTTTACTAGATTGCTTAAACTTGATAGATTTTTTAATCAGAGTAAAATAAACCATTATCTACCCACTTTCATCCTATTTTATTTATTTAGCAGTTAAAGATCCCGTATCAAAGCTTGGCAATTATGGCAACCCTAATTATCATGCCATAATGTTTCGGACTAGAGATAGGAAATGCTTTTTCTTAGTGGGGGGGGGATGAAACTGTTAGCTTCTTGTTTTGATGCAAACTTCCAAAAAAGACGCAATTTCGTAATATATGCAAATTTATACATGATTATTTGAAATTGTGAGATATTCTTGCTTAACTCTTTTCTTCGAATTTTATTCACAGGAGCAAGACAGGACGTTCTGTCTGACCTAAGAAATTTAATTCGTATTTATCCGCAAAGGCAATGTAAGTTTAGTTAGTAATAAGCAACAAAGCCAGGAACTCAGTTCTGGAGCATACGCTGGAGATAAAATCTTCATCCTATCCTATAAGCAACAAAGTAAAATTAACTAATATTATATTTTTAAAAAATATATTAAGTGAATTTTATATAATATAAAATTAACTAATATTATATTATATAAGAA